>JAKTQU010000082.1:0-43201 GCA_030579395.1 Aciculoconidium aculeatum
CAAGATGGTCATCATAACGTGTTCAGCGACAGAGACAACGTTGGAGCCAGTAACTTCGGCCACAGTGACGTTGTGCTCATTAGCAGCATTCAAGTCAATGTGGTCCGAGCCAATACCTGCAGTCACAGCAATCTTCAACTTTGGAGCCTTTTCCAATCTCGACTTGGTCAAGTAGGCTGGGAAGAATGGAGTGGTGATCAAAATCTCGGTATCTGGCAAGTGCTTGTCAAAGGTAGAGGTTGGTTCTGGGTCCTTGTCGGAGGTGGTGACCAATTCGTAACCGTGCAGTTCAACGAACTGGCGGATCCCGAGCTCGTTTTCCAAACAGCCTAATAATTCAGGCACTTGTTTAGCGTGGTTTCCACCTTGGTAGAGAACGAGTAAAACTTTTCCTTTAGACATGATAGTTTGATAGTTTGATAGTTGGGTTATAATTATTCAATTGAATATTGTTTGTTCTGGTTTAAAACGATGTAATTCCTTTCTTTATATACTCATGATACGATGGGTAATCCCCTCAAGCTTGGTTTCCAGGTTCACTGAGCCATTTGTTCTACTGAGCCATTTGTTCTACTGAGCCATTTCGGGTTCCAATGAGCCATTTTCGGATCCGCGAAATTAAATGCGAACTACCCCATATCGCATCCCGTTCTTGAACCCTTTGGATATTTTACAGTGCTGATACGTGAGCCATTTATTTCCGATTAAATTCCCAAAAGCTTTGTTGTATATTTGTTGTTAAGGGTTGATTTTTTTTTTTTTGACTTTAATTCATACCTCGAACTGGAACTATTCTTACCACTGGAATTTAATTTTCAAACCAAGAATTGATTTTGAAAAGCAAGAATAAATAAAATTCAAGCTTATGAAGGATACACAAATAGCTTTTGGAAGAATTGCTAATATTCAAGATTTTCTACTGGCTTCGCTCTTAGCTGGTTTAGAATTTTATTCCGCTTTTATGAAATTATTGATTCCAGGTATGAATTAAAAGTTAAAAGACTGTATGAAACAGAATAAATAGGGCTGAATTCCTGAATGCAAAAAACCCTATAATTGTTTAAACCAGACTAACCCAAACAGCCAACACACATAATGACCACAAGACTATTTTTTTCCAGGAGACCACGTCGGAACCGAGGTGTTTGACGAAGCCATCAAGGTGTTGAAGGCTATTGAAGCATCTTCTACTAAAGATATCAAGTTTAAGTTCAAGCAGCACTTAATTGGAGGTACAGCCATTGATGCTACTGGTGTCCCTTTTCCTGAAGACACGGCTGCAAGGAAGTCCGACGCAGTTTTGCTCGGTGTTGTGGGTGGTCCCAAGTGGGGAACTGGTGCTGTGACAAGAACAGGGATTATTGCAGATCAGAAAGGAATTAAACTTGTATGCCAACTTGAGACCATGCAACTTTATATCCGATGCTATTTTTGAATTGTCTCCTTTGAAGTCAGAAATCGTCAAGGGCACCAACTTCACCGTGTTGAGATAATTGGTCGGGGGTATCTACTTTGGAGAAAGACAGGAATAGGGTGAATCTGCCGACGGAGAAACCGCATGGGACACTGAAAAGTACCCTGTTTCCGAGGTGACCAGAATCACCAGCATGGCTGCTTTCATGGCCTTGCAACACAACCCTCCTTTGCCTATATGATCCTTGGACAAGGCCAACGTCTTGTTTTCAGGAAATTCAGGAGCAGAGCCGTTGTATGGCTCGTAGAGCTTGAATGACGAGTTGGTCAAGTTTTGGATACTGGTATCAGAGCCGTTGACTTGCGTGGTAGCAACAGCACCAAGGAAGTTTGTGCTGCTGTTGCTGAAGCTATTTCCAAGATCTTGAAGGCACAATGTATAGGTATGAATAAATGTATATATATAAGGATGTAGAGTGAGTTCGTTTTTTTTGCAGTCGTCTTCAAACATTCTGTCATTTGTATATTAAATCGATACACATTGGAAGACCTTTCATTAGTTATATGACTGGGTTACACTTTTACACTTCATGACAGCCTAATTCAGGATACGTACGTGTGTGTAACATTTTAAAGACTTTCTTTAATTTTCCAATCTCTGAATACTAGTTCAATAATTTTGAGATTTCCACCACGCAATTTAATAGATCATCAAGTTTATCCGCTCCAAGGTAACCTATAAAATGAGCTTTTAGAACTCTTCTGACATATTTCCGTCAAGTGAAGTAGAGTTTTCACAATTTTAGATTTTTAAATACGATATTTTCAAATAATACTTCATACTATTCATAGAGATGGTTGCAAGATATAAGCCAAACATTATTTTATCACGTATGTGCAATTAATACACACATTTGTAATATTGTTCTTCACATACATTCATATATTTCATGAATTCATAATTTTGGAAATCCATACCTTAAACATGTATCACTTGTAGGTTTGAAAAATTATTTTCATTCGCTATATTAATTCCGGTGGCTAGTATGAAAGAATACTCGGTGGTATAATAATTCCTGCGGCTGGTTAGAATTGGTCTGACCGGTTCGAGTATGAATATTTATGCCAGTGGAGTTTAATTTTCAAACCAAGAGTTGTTTCTGAAAAAGCCTTAATATAAATAAAATTAATGGAGATAAAAATTATAAACTTGGTTTGAAATTTTTTTTCTGGTTTTATGAAATTTTTTGAATCCAGATATGAATAAAGAGTTAAAGACTGTAAACTACCCTACTCACAGTATTCTTGATTCATTACAAGCTAAGGTATTTTAAAATGTTCCTTCATATATGTTGGTTGATTTCATTTCCTTCAGTCTTTGTACTTTTTATTCATACCTTTGACCGTATACATTCATTCTATGGTAAATTAATTTTGCAACCAATTGATAAGCACTTAAAATCATTAAGAATAATTATTCAGGTTTATGAAAGAATAGCTTATGAAATAATATCTGAGAAGAGCTACTCGCTACGCTCGTAGTTTCATAGCTGGTTTGAATTGTTTCTTGTGAAATGAATATATGTGGTGCTAGATATGAATTAATAATAAAATGACTGTATCTAGTATTCCTAATTATATTTTCACAAGAACGTTGTTAGGAATTACCCCTATTACTACCGTATTACTAATTGGGCTACTCCTTGATTACTTGGACTACAGCTCTTCTCTACATTCTTAAGCTAAGCCTTCTTGAGCACTATAAATATGTGCCATGTTACCCTTTATATAACTTACCTAGTCAGTCAGAATACATACTACACTAAATAACTACACCTAAAGGCTGCGCCGCTAATAAGCCTAACACACGTTTTGTTTTTTTAACACCAGCTTATCGATTTATTTACATTTAAGAGGATCTGAATTGATCAGATCAAAGGGAATTTCCAAATGAGAAAGAACAATACTAACATTACCAAGGCTGAGAAAGAAGTAAATACAATTGTAGAGGGTAGTTGCTCTGAATAGTTATTACCTTTACTGTTAACGAGTGGCGTATGATGTATTATTTTCATATACTTGTTTGGTATTGCCATAGTAAATTTATGATGAACTCTGAATTTAAGAGACTTGTCAACCAAAGATATCAGAATATGTTACTCCAAGTGCAGTAATGACTTGTTACCAATATGGGCTTTTAAGCTCTACAAATAACCAGTATAGATAAATAGATTTTTGAAACCGTGACAACAAATGAGACTAAACTGCACATAGACAACTTTTGAAGGATAACGAAATGCAATAAATGTACGCATTCGTCAATTTACGAAGGTAAGAACTACTATATCACCTCGTACCAAAAAAATAAATTCTACAATAAAAAATTCCTACCATCCATTAATATATAGTATTTAATCTATTTCAGTAATCAAAAGAATTCGTCTCTTCTTCTACCAAGGTTTCTTCTCTTTGAACTAAAGTCGTCATAATCACGTTTCATGTTTTCTCTCTTCAATCTTCTCAAGTTTCTAATCTTTTCATTTTCTCTTCTTTCAATTTCAGCTGGGGTCAACATTTCAACAATAGGTTCCCAATGATCATTCCCGCTCAGGATACTTGATTCAGTACCAATTCTAATACCACTTTCAAAAATTAGGCCCCTTAGTAAATGTAAGTTGTGAATTTCGTTGTTATAGGAGCCTTCGAGAATTTCCTTCTTAATTCTGATTAATATTTCGTGCAAGGCATGAGAAATAGCTGGTTTGAATTCAAGTGACAAACCTAAATCAGATACCACAATATGCGCAAATGTTTCAGGAGTAATATCTGTTTGATTTAAATCCCATTCAAACTTATCTTGAAATAATTGCTTGTTCAAGTTAACTGACAATTCAATAACAACAACACAAGGACCAATATCCGGAGAAAATTGTAAGGTAGATATGTAATTGTAATCTTCAATTTGCAGTATTATTGATTCTGAAATCTGTGATTGCATCGAGCTAGGTAAATCTAAATCATTACAAAGTATCTCAGCGAATTGTGCAGGAGTAATCAAAGTTTCATTTGAATTCCACATGAAGAAGTCAACTACTTTATGCGATGAATTTGGATTTTCAAGACTTATCTTGATAGGAATTAGAGTTCCTTCATTATGAGCAGCTTCTTTGATTTTCGATTCATCATCTAAACCTCCTATCCGAGGGGTTACCTTGACAGGCGAATATTTGGGTAGTTGTTGCTGGACTTGCAGCAGCAGCAGTAATAATGTCAGCATATTGTTAAAGTTCCCCTTAGAGTTGTGATTAGAGGATGGAGTTTCTTCAAACTCAAAATCATCTGCATAGTCTTCAGAATAATTTATTTGTTGTGCAGCTCTTTTTGCTTGTCTACTAACTGGTGCCACATTCCACAAGAGTGAGTTTTCAGGGTCTTCCAAAAGTCTTTTTGAGAAGCTAGTTGCCAATGCCTGTACGTAGAAGGACGATTGGTCGTATCCTATAGTTGGCATGATGAAATGTTATGTACTGTAAGACAATTCAATATTTTTTGTTTACTGTTTTTTTTTGTAGGATACGCACATTGAGGACTTTTAACTCCATACACGACCCGAAGTTTAATCGGAATACACAGGTTGTTTGTTTACATATATATAGAATGGACTCTACAGAGATCTTGAGTAATTACTTATTATCTAAATCGAACTTGGATAATATAATATCGCTAGATCAGTTTCAAAAGGAATTTCCCAGGGGAACTTCAGAGTCCCTCATTAGAGCTATCTACAATGAGTTGATTCGCCAACGTAAGATTGAAGTCATCCATCCAATAAAGAGTCATACCGAAGATTTATTCAATATTCCTATTGATTCATTAGCAGAAAAAGTATCGGAACAGAGTCTGAGTAAATCAGATATACTTCTTAAGAAACAGACTTTGGATGAATTAGTAAAGAGGTTGGAAAAACTTGCTCTTGTTTTAACTAATGAGTCTGAAATTTTGAAACAAGGAAATGAGATTCGTATCGCAGAGATTAAGATCATGATAGATGATTTGAATGATTTGAAATTTGGCAGGAAGGTAGCTAACGATGTAGCTATGTTAAGTTCAATAAAAGAAGCTAGTGACAGTATACGAAGGTTTGAATCATTCTTGTGATATCTGTGACTTAGTAATTTAATATTTTATCGTTGCTATTGGACTTTAAAAATTCAGATACTTTTTGGTTGATTTCATTATCTTCTTCACTGACGATCCATTTCCAAATATCAAACTTCCAATTCAAGCCATCTCTATCTCCCAATTGATAATTACTTTCTAATCCACCTGATTTTGGACTTGATTTTAGGAAAACTACTCTTGAAATTCTCGAATGCACTAGAGCCATTGAACACATAACACAGGGTTCATGTGTCGTATAGACTATCAAATTATGGCATAGGTAGTTTTTTTCATCAGTGGTAGACCGCAGCTCACACTCAGAAACTGCTATACTTGAAATTGCTTTCATTATACTGTGGTCGTATGGATTCTGCGACCCATCATTAGTCGATGTGTTAATTATCTCATTTTTGAAATTGTCGGTTTCCTTTGCTATTATTGTAATCAGTGGATAAGAGGATTCTAACCTTTTCTCGTTGAAGATATCAACCAATGATCCTATTCGTTGTATTTCATTCTGGATATCGAATTCTATAGAGTTTAGATATTGATGATTAGGATTACCCTTCCAAGACATAGGCCAATACTCTGTTGACCATTTTAAACTTACTTCTTTACTCATTGGAGGCGACAATGGTACTTTAATCTTAAATAATGAAATCCTGTCACTTAACCCTTTCAAAATAGTATTATGCAAATCTTCTTCTTCGCTCACAAAATCAGTAGAACAGATAATTCCACGAATAGATGTATTATCAACTTTATCAAATCTCTTCAAGTGTAATAATGCATGTTGGTCCTTCCCAGTGATGTTGTTCTTAATTGCTTTGACTATCTCTTGAGTCATCGAAACAGAAAACTGAGAGCACCAAACCTCAACCATCAAAGGAGGACTTTTGATCTGGTAGCTGTAATCTTTATCGGAACATCTGATCTGTTTTAGATGGCCATAAAGAGTTCCTTTCTCTAAATCAACATGATGGTTAGACTTTTTCGGCATTATTATCTAAAATCCAGAATTTTCACTTCCCAAATACTCACGCAGGAAGAATCAAACAATCTTCTTAATGCAACAAAGTTTGAGAGACTACCTTGAACAGAAAGTTGACACCAAATTACTCAATGATCCTGACCTCATTCTGTTCTTGAAAGAAGTGGAAGTCAAAGAAATTACTAAAAGAGATGAAATAGTACCGCTCCCTAGACTTACTAAGGAATATGACTTCAGGGAGACTGTTGATTATACTATCGAGTACCTAGTTTCGTCGAGGTCAAACAATGTTTTAATAAATGGTTATAGAAAGTCAGTAGTCTATGAAGGATCTATCCTGAACCCATCAACGAATTTTGGCGTAACTCATTTGAAAAGTGTACCACAGTGGAGAAAGATCTTCAATATTTTAGGTACAAAAGAGTTTATCCTTATGATATTAAGATTGAGATGCTTTATCACTGTACAGAATATCAGTTATCAAATATTCGGTCCTGGAACTCCTAGATATAAAAAGAAAATTGAAATTAGTATTCGAAAAATCGCTGCCTTACAAAGATCCAGATCTGGCCCCATTGATTCAATTCTTCCTAAAAGTACTAGTTTAATATTGACAAAGATTACTGGGTCTTCTAATCCACCCAATTGTATTCCAAAAAAATTAAAGAAGCTAAATAAATTGCTAGAAAAGATCCTTCGAAAGGATAAGAGAATCAACTATTTAAAAATATTCAATTCATTTGCACCATTAAAGAATATTGACCATGAGACTTATTTCAATAATGCAACTGATTTAAAGTTGGTGTTGAAGATTGTTTTAGTGATTTTGGGGTCACTTTTCCCCTTGACAACTTGGGGAACAACCTCAAATAAGACCATCATATTAAAAAGTGTGGTTAGGTTTGTCATGATGCCAGCCTTTGAATCATTAGAACTAGAAATGATAATGAGAAAAATTAACATATCCGCCATAACCTGGTTAGGTAAAACCCCAAAAATAACCTCAACTCAAGATTTGTCTCTGAGGAAACTGTTATTACTGTCATTTATTATCTGGGTTTTTGAACTGGTTATCACCCGAATTCTTAATTCATTTTGGTATATTATAGAGCCTCTGAATGATCTGACCCTATTTCATTTCCCACATTTTCACTGGAATAAGATCAGAAGAATATGGTTAAAAGAATATATGAGTACTGACCTTATTCAAGTCACACTGCCTCCAAAAATGACAAGCGCTTTGATACAGAAGTTTAATTTTGGAACCCTTAAGCTCATACCCAAGCAAACTGATTTGAGATTGATCTGTGTTCCCAGCAAACTTCCATTTGATGAATTTATGAAAGGCGCAGCAGGTGCTCAAATTACTCAGCATCGATTTGAACATTATTCATTCATATTCAATTTACTCAATCCAATACGTCAAATATTGAACTTTAAAGCCAGAAAACTCATGAATTTTGACCCTCATAAGCCAAAGTGCTATTCAAAAGGAGATGTTACTTCAAGTTTACTAAAATACACTCAAGGGAAACCAACTGATACAAAGTTTCATATTGTCAAATTTGATATGAAACAATGCTATGATAGGTTGAATCAAGAAGAAATAATGCTCTGTGTGAGTAAGTTGTTTGAACTGGAGACAGATGATGAACTGTTTTATGTCAGACAGTATGCTGAGTTATCCCCTGACAGGAGAGTAAAGAAATTACACACCCTAGTTAAACATGATGATCATATTACAGACTACAACTTTCTTGATAATTTAACAATTGCAAAGAAATCTAAAAATTATTTCTTTGATAAATCCAAGACTTTGAAATTCAGCAAAGGGGAACTACTTTCAACGATTAGAGATTTTGTTTATAACACCACAATCGTTCTAGATGACAAAACACTATACCAAAGAAAAAGAGGAGTTTTTCAAGGATTTCCACTACTGGCCACTTTCTGTGACTTGGTTTATGACAAGGTTACATACACTGAATTCGATTTTATCAATGATTCGGATTCTATACTAATTAGAGTAGTAGATGACTTCCTAGTAGTTTCTACCAAAGCAGAAATCTGTGAGAGAGTAAATAATATTATTTGCGGTGACTCTTTGCTCAAATATGGTGGGTATCCCAACTCGGATAAGACCTCTATTATTAATCCCACGGATAAGAAAACTACTATAACTTTTCTAGGTCTTCAAATTGATTCAAAAACATTAGAGGTATCACGAGAAATTGGAAAATACACTTTTACATCTTTATCAAAGCAAAATTCATTCAAAGAACTCTTCCGGTATTTACTTTGGTCGTACAAAGTAAACTTGGTAGACTACATAGTAGATCTAGAAATACAACCTATAATAAAGGTACAAGAAGGAATAGGAAAATGGATTGGTGCTATTTTTGATTCTTTTGTGAGAACCTATGACAGATTAAAACAAATTGGATCTCTAGAAATATCTGAATTGAAGTTCTTTATTCTAGAATTACTCCATGTAACAATAATGAAATTATTGAGGGTCAATCTGAGGTTCTTCTTGATGGATACGGAAGGAGGGTTCAAAAGTGTGGATACTGGCAATACACACATATACTATATTGATATGCTAGTTTCAGATTTCAAACACACTGTTATTTCAGCACTTTCAAAAGAAAAGGCTGTAGCCTCCATTCTACTGTGGATTGAAAAATTGGATATTTAGTTTAGTTTAAACGATTCCGAATGAACTTTTTAAGTTTTCTTCATTCTTGAGCATTCTCAACCTTTCAATTTCTTCGATTCCTCCTGATTTCTTTAATCTACTATCTCCAACAAACTCGCCCAATTCTTCTTGAAATTTAGTTAATTTCAGCAATTCTCTTTCTCTCTCTCTAAGTTTTTCAGCCTTTTCAATGGCTTCTATTCTGCTGGCATGGTTAGGTTTCAACGCAGCAACTTCGTTCAACATAGCATCCTTTAAATTATGAATGCTCTCACCAGGCTCAACTAAATGTAACTGTGCAACAACTTTGTTTCTCTTATATGAAGTTTGCTTGCTCTGCTCCAAAGAACATTGTTCAATCAATGCAAAAGTCTCTTCAATCTTTTTGATGTCATCCTCTAAGTCCAGCGTTAAGTCGTCTTGTAAATTGAAAAATTGTTGTTCTTCACAAACTTTGTCTAATTCAGATTCCCATATTCTCTTCCAAACAGATTTCTCTTTACTGATATAATCATTCATCGATTTCAATGCAACTCTGGCTTCATTTATCTCCTTGTGTGTATTTTTCAATTGCATTTCACCAATTCTGACACCTCTCTGTGCAACATCTTTCCTAAGAGCCTCCATGATATCTTGTAAATCATCTACTCTTGTTAATAACATATCCGATTCTTCAGAAAGTTTAACGTGACAAGAATCCATGTATGATCTATTCGAAGATTTAGAGCTCTCAAGACCAGATTCTTGAAAATCTTTTACTTTAGAAATTAATCCGTTAACAGAAGTTTTTAATGAGTCCCTGTTTGTGCTTTGAAGTTGTTTAATTATCTTCAATTCGTGTTGAATTGAGGCCAATTCCCGACTTCTACTCAATTGGAGAGAGGGCAGAGGTTTTGATTCACCTGAATCCGTAGTACCTTCAATTGCTGGTGGAGATTGAATGATAGGCTGAGGGATTTCTATAGCTTTTATCGCATCTTTCACTTGTGCTGCAATACTTGTTGACATAGACTCAAATTTAGATGTTAAATTGGACATCTTTACTTCCAATTCTTTAAGCATAATTTCCAGTGAGTCCGGTTCATTAAGGCAAAGTAAACATCCCAGTTTCACATCCTTTAACAAATGATCCTCGAGTTCATAAGAAATACCTGATGAAGGATCCTGAAGATAAATTTCTGGGAACGAAGATGTACCTGGTGAATAGGCAAACTTCTCAACAAATAAGAGCCTTAAAGTTGCAAATGTTACAGGGAGTTTAATTTCCACTTTTTTTGTCTTGTTGTGGATTTTCAAAAAGATATGAGTAGGCGTGTCGCTTTCAGCGGAAACAGGCTTAGGACTATCTACGCTAGAAGTTGATGAGTCTGGAATGGACGTGCTTCCAGCTCTACTGCTACTTCTAGATTCTGATGTTATAGATGGTAAGTTGGTAGGTGTCAGGAAATTCGTGAGTTTTGCATATTGATAAGCACTGAATCTTTTTGAAGCACGACGTTGCAAAGCATCACCCTTTTGAAGCTGGCTCAAAGCATCATTATGATTGCTCTTCTCAGGTTGGGGATGATAACTACTTGACGACTTCCTGCTTTGATTGGGACTTACAGATGGTGCTTTGAATTCATCAATGACCGGAGGTTGAAAATCTTCTGGTACTCTTCTGGAGCTCTTTTCCAGGGTAATGTTTCTGGCCTTTGATTGCTTGGCCTTGAGATTCTGGAGTAAGGTTACAATGATGTTTCTAATATTTGGAAGGAATCGATCTAAATTGGCTTGACTTGGCGCTTCACTCAATGCTGCTTCCAAAATAATACGTAAAGCCTGAGGAACATCACCCAAGTCCGAAATATCAACGCCAGCACTAGTGAATGCTCTTGTAGCCAACCTGAAATCATTTCCTAATTTAACGTATGCATCGGAAACAAACTTATCATCTGCTTCATGTCTTGCCCATTGCGTTAGACTTTCAAGTAAATGCTTGGTAGAGACCAAAAGCCTTGTCACACTGGATTCTATGGTATTCAGGGAGTTCCTCTTTGACGAACGTAACGAGGATCCTGCCAGTGAAGAAGGACTATGTATCGATTGTGACATGTTGGCGATCAACAATGGAAATAATAATATTGGTCAATTTTTGTTTGTTGTGCGAATCAACCAAAGCGCGTTCCAGAAAGAAGGCACATGTATTGGTGGTAAATTTTTTTAGCGTGTGACTTCCGTTGCGGGTGGAAACCGTGCCTATTCGACTAATTTAGCGAACTACTGGTTGTAGATATGATTTTGTGAGTTTTCGAAGGTTATTTTGTAAAGACAACAACGAAATATTTTGCCTTAATTTCATTTACAATAATAAATTTATATTAAATATGACTAGAGGAAGTTGAATACCATGATATAAAAACTAAAAGAAAAAAACAAATCTCAGAGATTCTGTTAATTTAAATCTAATTTCTAATCAGTTAAGAAAACCATTTTTGAACCACTTCAATATCTGAAGGATTTTTTTGTAACAAAGCAACTGCTTCGTTTTGTGGTAAGGAGCTTAATAAAACCTTGGCCAGTTCTACAACTCTTTCTGCAGTAGTACCTGAAATGGAAGCGTATGCCAAAGCTTGGATGATCGATTCGATAACCTTTGGAATTTGATTAGCAACTGCAACATGTTGTGATTTGATCAATTCACTTAAGAAGGTGTAAGCAAATGGTGCTACTGTTTCATCCTGAAGGATTGGCAAAAGTCCAATCCATTGCCCAATGACAGCATCCAAGTTTGGAACAGATGTAGCAAATCTATGACAGATTTTAGCGATAGATGCAACTGCATTTTCAGTAGCATGTGCATTTTCTTCAGCGCGGGCGTCTGGAACAGAGGCCATTTTAAACAATAATTCCAAACAAGCCAAGCAGAATTCGGCATATGGATCTCCACCGTGTTGAGCAGCAGCGCCGACAGCAAATGAAGCTGCTTGTCTAATACTGGCATGTGGAGAAGTGATGGATTCACCAATAGTACCGATGAAGACATCTTTGTAGATAACAGAATCTTGACCACAGTGCTCAAAAACATCACATACTATGCACAACCCACAAAGTTTGATGTTAGTATTTTCATCGTTAATGAATCTAGTAACAGTAGGTGCCATAACTTGGAAGGCATTCAAAAATCCAGCCTTACAGTTCTTGAATACTGCAGTTACAGTCTTGTTAATCTCGTCCAATAATTCTTCATCTGTCATCTCCTCATCATCTTCCTCGATATCTTCAGTATATTCGTCGTCTTCATTCTCACGAGCTTTGATACGGTCAAAGATATCAGACATGTTAGTATTCAAAGTTTGAGCTAATGAATCCAATTGGTCATTGGAAAGTGCATTTGGAGAGAGGAAACTGATGGATTCAACCAAAGCGGTGTAGTGGGCAACTAAAACTTCTGGAACAGGGTCATTGGTCAAAGCATCAACAAGCTTGTTGATAATCTGACTCCAAATTGTGAGAGTTTCCTGAGAAGAGCTGCTAGTAGCATAGACACAACATCTCAACAAAGAAGCCAAGGTCAATGCTGCAGAACAACGTACACCATCATGTAAGTAGAAATCGAGTGCTGGAATGGCAATTTCTTGAACAATTTCCTTAACCCAAGGGAAGAAGTCACCCTTCAATTGAATAGCGTAAGTTCTTAACAAATCCATAGCTTGAACTTTTACATCCAATGCAGCAGAGTGTAAAGCAATAATCTTTCCTGAGAGGTTAATAACATCCCATTCTTCATTTTGGTTGAATTCTTCAACTTGTTCTTCTTCCAAAAGAGTGATGTCTTGAGATGACTTAGCGGCTTCTAACAATGGTGGTAAAACAGATGGCAAGTAAGGCAAGAAATCCTTACCGATTAAACGACAGATTCTACTCCAACCTTGTTCTAAGTATTCCTTCACAGGATCATCATCTTTATCAGCAGTGGCTTGAATGTGGCCAAAGAGTTGAATCAAGTCTTGAGAATGAGGAGCAAACTTTTCTCTACCAACAGCTAAGGCAATTAATGTAGAACATTCAATACACTTGGCTTTCAAAAGCCTGTTTTCATCACCCATATCAGTCTTCAAGACATCAGTCAATAAAGGCATCAATGTATCATAATACTTTATAAATGTTTTTTCTGCGGCATCTGCAATGATTGCAATTGTAGTCAAAACTTGCTCTTGGACATATCTCTTTGGCGATTGCAACAAGCCTAACAAATTGTTCAACAAGTCATCTAAGTAAGGTTCCAAAACTTCCTTTGGTGCAGCTTCTGCAAAATTGACCAAGGCAGCAGCAGCGTGAGTTTGGACTCTTGGAACTGACTTGTTTGTTAATTTGGAAATCAAAGTTGGCAAAATTCTATCACCAGCAGTTCTTTGGATGAAGTCAGCAAAATCGGTAGAAATTTGACCAATTGCGTTACAACAAGCATATTGAACTCTTGGGTGTGCATCGTTAATGGATGGTAAGATCATGTCTAAAATCTTTGGAGTTTCATCTGTTAACACATCAGCACAACCTTCAGCAGCGGCAGATAAAGCCATCAAAGCTGCTTGTCTTTCTCTCCAGTTTTCAGATTGGATCATTGCGGGCAAGAATTGGAATAATGGAGAAGCAAGAGATTGGCCATTCAATCTCAAACAAACACGATCTAAAGCTTGACGGGCTGTTTCATATTCTGGTTCTTCATCATCGTCATCAGTGTCAGACTTATTATTCCAGTCAGCGGCATCATCGTCATCGATACAAACTTCTGTTAACATAGATAATGTGGTGACGACAATGCTGTCTGTATATGAAGGAGTGTTCTTACACATGGCAGGACTTACCTCAGCAAAAGTGGTAAGTAATTCGAGAGAAGCCATACGTGTAGAGGAGTCTAAACCCTTGTTCTTACTGACAGTAGAACAGAATTCAATGATGGTTGGAAACATTTCCTTAAACATCTTTGGAGCCAATTCAACCAAGTCAATCAAAGATTCCAAAACAGAAGCTAAGGCCAAGTCTTGTCCACTTTGCAAGAAACGTGGTAACGAGTTTAACAAGTTTGGTAACAAAGGCAGTAATTGAGCCCAGTATTTTTTTGGTAATTCCCTGAAAAAGGCAACAAATGCAGTACAACTAGCAATACGCACCTGATCATTGGAATCTTCAAACCCAGTATTGAAAATAGGCAAAACTTGGTTGATGTAGGATTTATGGATCAACTCCGGAGAAGCAGAGAATACACGGAATGCGGATTCACGGAAACTTGGGTCTGGGTTTGAAGAAGCTTCAAATAAAGCGGGAATAAGTTCGTTCCAGGAGCCATAAGGAGAAGATTCTTCCTTTGCAACTTCAGAAATGGCATCTGCGAGCTTGTGTCTAACTTGGTTGGTTTGCTGGGAAGTGAAACCTTGCAACAAAATAGAACGGATCTGAGCTTTAACTGGATCACTCACAACGTTAATAGTTCTCTCTGTGACAGTATTGTAGCCCTTTGGAGATTTCATGGCCATACGTCTGAACATAACAGCGCCAAATGCACGTAAGGTTTCCGTTTCTGCAGTGCAAGCTTGTTCAGCAAGGAAAATCAACAACATCTCAACATTCTCCTTAGTGGTCCAATCATTTTCAAGTGACTTCTCGGCCTCAGCTCTGATATTATTGTCAGTGGAAGAAGATAAGCTGTGTAATAATTGCGTTAAAACGCTGTGAACATCTTGTGGAAGAACGGACATGATTCCCTAATTTAACCCAAAAAAAGAAGAAGGAAAAGAAGCGCTAATATCTTGACAATTCTCTTTAACTTTAATACACCCAAAGGAATGAGTAAATATCTCACAGGATCGGTATGTATACCAGAGTTTTCAAAGGGGGGTAAGAGGTTACGATCAGAAAAAGAAAACTTTACATACTCGAATCAAAAAAAAATGAACTGAAAAGATCACGTGGGTGGCGATGACTTGGCATATTTGGAGCTCGTGTGAGGAAACTTCATTGAATCTTTCTGATTCAATTGAAAATATATATGGGGGAAGTATTATAAGACTTATGTATATCGGTAGATCCCTGGATTTTTGTATTGCTTCAATTTTTTTTCCAATAGGGTAGTCGATTTCAGTTTGAAATAACTAGTAATAAAAGATGACCCTTGAGATGCCTCATTTCAATGTTTCAATTTCCTACACATTACTCTTACATCTTTAGAACTTACTGCTCAGGATTGTGTTTATCAATGACGTATTCCAAATGAGACGAGATTATATTCATATTGTCAACTGACAATTTAGAACAGAGTGAGGTACTATTGTTCTATAGTAGAAATACATAGCAAGAGTAAATTTCCTAATGACTCGTTTACTAAACTTTCAGTTTGGGCTTACATGTGTAGCCACTTAGACGACAGCCAGTTCTAAATTGAAATCGATATTGAAACAATCATTATTCAAGACGTCATAATTTTCAATTCGTAATTTTAAAAAAATTGAACAAAAATTAAAAATTGAACAAAAAATGAATAAAAATTTGAAGAAAAGTAATTAATCCTTGTTAAATAAAATGTTTATCAAAGTTGTACAAACATAAAAGATGGATCATTTAAATTACAGGAACCTACGGTTAGCTGTTTTTCTTATTTTTCAACCCTACTAAGCTATTTAACTAATTTAACGTATTCGCTTTGAAAGAAAATTGCCTATAGATTATTTAGATAAGCCACATTCCAAGGATTTATTCTTAGTAAGGACATTGGTTCGACTAGATGCCTTAGGGGTTGGTAGATGAAGTTGATACAACTGGCTGCGAAATAAATTTTTCGTTAGATTTGTAAAGATCTTACCCTTGCAGTTAAGGATAATAATACTTGGAAAACAATGATTAGACGGTAGTCGAGACGGTAGTCGCGTGGACTAACCTAAACCAACAATACAACTCGTGATTGATTGTATAATCATTATCCTAAAAGGTTAAAATCTATAACCTATATATAGTAGGCTATACTTTACCTTTACTCAAGATCCACCTTCTACACTTTCAGAACACTCTAAATACGTTTCTATATCCTTCTATAGGCAGTTAATTACAACGTCACATTTTGCCTAACAACCAACATTATAGAAAGCCTGAAAAGATTTTAAAATTATGAATATTGTTGGATAGGAAACAAAAAAATAAAGTGACACACACTCCAAATGAGTATTCCTACAGGCACCTCTAAAAGACCAGCTGCGTATTATAATTCCGGTGTGACCGTGTTAAATATGGTTTGGCATAATAATGCATGGTCTGTTGACAAAACCTGCGTTTACAGTAAACGTTTTTTACTTGTGCGTATTTTAGAATACAAATTCGTGTTTCGTAAAGATTTATTTTGTGTTCGCCTTCGAATTTATTAGTGTTATATTCACTTCCATACAAGTAATTCTCGTTCTTAACAAGACCTTTTTTTAGTATTAAGATTAAAGAGTGCTTTATTCGGAGAGTGCCGTGGATATGAGCTCTAATGTAGAATGAATGAAGCACTTGAATCTACAAAATTGAAAGCTTAATAAGTTATTTCATTTCACAGAATTAATAGTCTTGACTTTTTATGGAATCAAAAAAAAACATAGCTATGAGGATAGCTAAAAAGAAACCTTACATTGTATTGAATTCCGTTATGGGGTAGGTGATTTCGGGAGAATTTTATTTTGGGTGCAAATGTGCAGCACCTTACAACTTTTTTTCACTTAAACTCACAAATGAGCAGAGCTAGTCACTGACTTATACCCCAAAGCTACAGCATTTCGTCAGGTGATTGACACCTTACATTAATAATATTCCATGATGAAAACCATTCTTAATAATATACACTAAATAACACACTACTTCTTCAAAATAGTAATGACGTCCTCATCCTCAAGTTGATGGGTCAAACCAACATTTTGTGGTTGATGCTTACATGAAGTACCGAAAACTGTAGCACTTCTAAAGTCATCGACAAGAGATTTATGGATGGAGTTACAGAAATCTTCCACTGTACATCTTTCACTTCTTAACACAACCGGCTCATTGAAATCAGGCAATTTCCCCTTAGGTTTGGTGTAAACTCTAACCAAATTTAACTTTTCCCACATCAATTCCAACAAGTCATCCAAGTTCCAACCATTTCCAGAAGAAATAGGAATGGCATCTGGGATTTTGTAAAGTAAGTCTAATTCCTCAATAGAAAAGGAATCAATTTTATTTAAAACATAAACGGCTGGAATGTATTTTCTGGCATTGATTTCAATAGCATCGATCAAATCATCAACAGTGGCATCACATCTGAAAGCAATGTTGGCAGAGTTGATTCTATATTCAGACATGACGGCTCTGATTTCATCATTGTCCAAGTGTGTCAATGGAACTGTGTTAGTGATATTAACACCACCTCTTTCTTTCTTGGTGATAACAATATTAGGAGGTTGCTTGTTGATCCTTATACCCATACCTTCCAATTCATGCTCAATGATTTTCTTGTGGTGTAAAGGCTTGTTCACATCTAAAACAATGAAAAGCAAGTTGACAGATCTGGCAACAGCAATAACCTGTCTACCTCTACCCTTACCATCCTTGGCACCTTCAATAATCCCAGGCAAATCCAACATTTGAATCTTAGCACCTTTATATTTTATAACACCTGGAACGGTGGTTAAGGTTGTAAACTCGTAGGCAGCAGCTTCAGAGTGAGTACCAGTTAACTTGGACAACAACGTAGACTTACCAACAGATGGAAATCCAACGAACCCAATAGTGGCCACACCAGTACGTGCAACATCGAAACCTACTCCGGCACCACCACCACCGCTTCCCCCATCAGTTAACAATTCTCTTCTCAATTTGGCTAACTTGGCCTTCAACTGACCCAAATGGAAGGAAGTGGCCTTGTTTTTCTGGGTTTTGGCCATCTCATCTTCGATGGCCTTGATCTTTTCAACTGTAGTCATCCTGTCCTATGTTCCTATGCTAAGGTCTTCCTTTCTATTCAACTTCTTCACTACAAAATTTTTCAAAAGTCGTGCGCATTCAAAAGATGTAGTGAAAAATTTATCACTCTTTGTATTTAAAACATCATAGAACCCTTGCAGTACTAAACACAAGTAAAATGGGTAAGAAGTCTAAAGGAAAGGCCGGAGGCGATTACTGGGACGAAGATTACGCTGAAGATGTCCCACAGACCGAAGAATTCGGTGCTCCTGCTGAAGAGGCCACTGCCACTGAACCTGCTGAAGCCGAAGAAGCTGGTCCTGGTGACTTTTTGAGTTCGATTCGTAAATCCAAGCAAAAGAAGGATGAAAAGGAAGTGGAAGAAAAGTCCAAGTCAAAGGATGGTCCTAAGATCTTGACCAAGAAGGAAAAGGAAAGATTGAAGAAGGAAGCTGAAAAGCAAAAGAAGAAGGAACAAGCTGCTTTGAAGAAAGCTCAGCAAGCTGACAAGAAGGAAGCCATCAAGGAAGCCAACAAGCAAAATGCTGCTGCTGCTGCTGCCTCCGCTTCTACTTCCACTGCCACTTCTCCTGAACCAGAAACAGCAAAGCCAACCCCTGCTCCAAAAGCAAAGAAGACCACCAAGAAGGTCCCAGCTGCTATTGCTGCTTTGAGACGTCAAATTGAGTTGAACAAGCAAGCTGAGGAAGAACAACGTCGTTTGGAAGAGGAAGAAGCTGCCATTGCAGCTGAAGCTGAAAAGAAGGCTGCCCAAGATGCAGAAGCTGCCGAAGCCGCCAAGGCTGCCAGAAAGGAAAGAGAAAGACTCAAGAAGGAACAATTGAAGGCAGAGGGTAAGTACTTGACCAAGAAGCAAAAGGAAGAAAAGAAATTGCAAGAGCGTCGTCGTGAATTGTTGTTGTCTTCTGGTGTCATTGTCAATGGTTTGAGCAAAGAAAACGAAGGTGAAGAAAAGGCCAAGAAGGTTGTTTACACCAAGAGAAAGTCCACCAAACCAAAGACTTTTATTCAAAGAAACAGCAAGCCTGCTGTTGAGCAAAAGAAGGAAGAAGATGTTGCCGCCCAGGATGAGGATGAGGCTTTGGATGACGACTGGGAAAAGTTGGCTGCTGAAGATGAACCTGTTGCTGATGACTGGGAAACTGCCATGGATGATGAAGAAACCAAGGAAACCACCGAGGATGATTCTGCTGCCACTGCTGCTGCCGCCAAGCAAGCTGCTGCTGCTGCCGCAGAAGCCAAGCGTATTGCTGAAGAAAAGGCTGTTGCTGAGGCCAGAGCTGCTGCTGAAGAAAGCTCCCGTAGAGCCAGGGAAGAAGCTGACCGTAAGATGAAGGAAGAATTGAGACAAAGAGAATTGGCTACCAGACTGCACGAGCCAACTGACTCCAACATGCGTTCTCCAATTTGTTGTATTTTGGGTCACGTCGATACTGGTAAGACCAAGTTGTTGGATAAGGTGCGTCAAACCAACGTCCAAGGTGGTGAAGCTGGTGGTATTACTCAACAAATTGGTGCCACCTACTTCCCTGTTAAGTCCATCAAGGAAAAGACCGCTGTTATGGCCAACTGGGAAAAGCAAACCTTTGATGTTCCAGGTTTGTTGATTATCGATACACCAGGTCACGAGTCCTTCACGAACTTGAGATCCCGTGGTTCTTCCTTGTGTAACATTGCTATTTTGGTGATTGATATTATGCACGGGTTGGAACAACAAACCATCGAATCTATTAAATTGTTGAGAGACAGAAAGGCACCTTTCGTTGTTGCTTTGAATAAGATTGATAGATTGTACGACTGGAAGAGTACTCCAAACAGTTCTTTCAGAGACTCTCTTGCTAACCAATCTAAGTCTGTGCAAGCAGAATTCGAAACCAGATACGAGGAAGCCAAACTTGCCTTGGCTGAACAAGGGTTGAACTCTGAATTGTACTACCAAAACAAGAACATGGCTAAGTACGTTTCCATTGTTCCAACCTCTGCTGTGACTGGTGAAGGTGTTCCAGATTTGTTATGGTTATTGTTAGAGTTGACTCAAAAGAGAATGTCCAAGCAATTGATGTACTTGTCCAAGGTTGAAGCCACTATTTTGGAAGTTAAGGTTGTTGAAGGTTTTGGTTACACCATTGATGTTGTCTTATCCAACGGTATTTTGAGAGAAGGTGATCGTGTTGTTATGTGTGGTTTGAATGGTCCTATTGCGACTAACATCAGAGCATTGTTGACTCCACCTCCATCTCGTGAATTGCGTATCAAATCCGAATACATCCACCACAAGGAAGTCAAGGCTGCCTTGGGTGTTAAGATTGCTGCCAACGACTTGGAAAAGGCTGTTGCTGGTTCTAGATTGATTGTTGTTGGCGAGGACGATGACGAAGAAGAAATCATGGAAGAAGTTATGGATGACTTGACAGGTTTATTGGACTCTGTCGATACCAGTGGTAAGGGTGTGATTGTGCAATCCTCCACCTTGGGTTCTCTTGAAGCTTTGCTTGATTTCTTGAAGGATATGAAGATTCCAGTCATGTCCATTGGTTTGGGTCCAGTTTACAAGAGAGATGTGATGAAGGCATGTACTATGTTAGAAAAGGCACCTGAATTGGCTGTGATGTTGTGTTTTGATGTCAAGGTTGATAAAGAAGCTGAACAGTACGCTGAAGAACAAAAAATTAAGATTTTCAATGCTGATATCATCTATCATTTGTTTGATGCTTTCACCGCATACCAAGCCAAGTTGCTTGAATCCCGTCGTAAGGAATTCATGGAATACGCCGTTTTGCCATGTGTGTTGAAGACCTTGCAAATTATTAACAAGCGTAACCCTATGATCATTGGTGTTGATGTGATTGAAGGTGCTGTCAGAATCGGTACTCCAATCTGTGCTGTTCGTCAAGACCCGGTGACGAAGAAGCCAAATGTGATGGTTTTGGGTAAGGTGACTTCTTTGGAAGTGAACCACAAGGCATCTGACATAGTCAAGAAGGGCCAAACCTCTGCTGGTGTGGCCATGAGATTGGACAACCCATCTTCTGCCCAACCAGTTTGGGGTCGTCATGTTGATGAATCCGACAACTTGTACTCTTTGATCTCACGTAAGTCTATTGACACATTGAAGGACCCAGCCTTCCGTGAAACTGTTTCCAGAGATGATTGGGTTTTGCTCAAGAAGTTGAAGCCTGTGTTTGACATTAAGTAATTAGCATGATAATATATGAAAGTAACTGAAAGATAAAATAGGATAGTGTAGAAAGAGGAAGGGAAGGAAAAGTTTTGTAGATATTTTAGAGAACAAGTACACATTTTAGAGAACAAGTACACATTTTAGAGAACAAGTACACATTTTAGAGAAGAAATAACCATTTCACGAGCACTATCTTTCGCAACTATCATTCCTCATCTTCTTTTGGCACCAAGTTGCGACTTGCACCAGCGAAAAATGCACCAATAAAATTTGAGTAAAAAATGATTTCATCACAAGCAAAATCGTTTTAGGATGCAAGATTTACCACCTATCGGGGGCTATGAGCCTGTCCAATGGAAGAGAAACGTTCCATCCAGAGGGTTTAGACCTATGGTGTACTTCTGGGGGTTGTCCGGCTTGATGGCATTTGGATACTACAGATACTACAAGGGTGTTGAAGAACAACGTGAATTGAGTAGAGAAAAGCAGTGGTCCCGTTTCTACTTGGAACCTCTCTTGGTTGCTGAAGAGGACAGAAACATCGCTAGAAGATACTACTCTGAAATGGCCAGACAAGATTTGGTCAGAGAGTCGATGAAGCCAGAAGATAGAGCCAAATTCGATGAAGAATTCTACAACGACAAGTCCAAGTTCCGTTTCCCTAAATACACTGTCGGGGCTTCTCCTTCAGAACATTAAATAGCATAATAAAGAGAAGTGTTTGAAAACCAACTGTAACCTACTAATCTATGGATAATTTATCGGTCAATGTAAATCCGGACATTTGCGAAAATTGAAAAAGAGTCAACATATTAGATAAACTTCTTGACTTAGCTGATGTCTGTTAAAATCACCACTCCGGAACAAGTAAAAGACCTTTTGCAATCGTACGATTACTTTCTTTTTGATTGTGATGGTGTCTTGTGGTTAGGTGACCACTTGATACCTCAAGTCCCAGAGACCTTGTCCATGCTTAAGCTGTTGAACAAGGAGTTGATTTTTGTAACCAACAATTCCACCAAGAGTAGACAAGATTACATCGGCAAGTTTGAGAAGTTTGGCATCAAGGGAATCACCAAGGAAGATGTGTTTGGGTCTTCGTACGCCACGGCTGTCCATATTGAGAAAATCATGAAATTGCCAAAGACCAAGAAGATCTGGGTCTTGGGAGAGGCTGGGATCGAGAAGGAATTACAAGAATGTGGCTACACTACCATTGGGGGAACCGACCCTGAATTGACCAAAGATGGTGTCAACTTTGACGCAGACCATCCTTACTTGCAAGAATTGGACCCAGATGTCGGTGCTGTGGTTGTTGGCCTTTGCACTACTGTAAACTACCTCAAGTTCAGTATCACGATGCAATATCTTCTCAAGAAAGATGTTGCATTTATTGCCACCAATATCGATTCCACTTTTCCTACAAAGGGTAAATTGCTTGTTGGAGCTGGTTCTATCATCAAGACGATGGAGTTTGCAAGTGGAAGAACACCAGACGCTGTATGTGGGAAGCCAAGCCAGGGAATGTTGAATGCTGTGAAAGCTGATCGCCCTGGCTTAGGCGAAAACCCTAAGAGGGGACTCATGATTGGGGATCGTCTCAACACAGACATGAAGTTTGGTAGAGATGGTGGCTTGGACACTCTTTTGGTTCTTACTGGTATTGAGACAGAAGAAGGAGTTTCTCAAGTTGAAAAGAAACCAGTTTATTACGCTGATAGATTGAGTGTTTTGTATGAACAAAGAGGTAATTAGAGTTAGATTAGAATATATAGAATTTCCTTCATTTTAATGTGTTTCTGTACGTGTT
Organism: Aciculoconidium aculeatum; assembly: GCA_030579395.1. Lineage (NCBI taxonomy): Eukaryota > Fungi > Ascomycota > Pichiomycetes > Serinales > Debaryomycetaceae > Aciculoconidium > Aciculoconidium aculeatum. The sequence continues at coordinate 23,222 of JAKTQU010000082.1, forward strand.
CTAAATAATCATTCCGCTTTGTTGGTGATTCATTATGCTCGTTTTTAGATTTACATTCATCATGTCACTCCCACGAATGTTCCTTTTGTTAACGTCTTCTCAATTAATGGTTGCAAAATCCACAATAAGAATTAAGGATCGTACACGGGAACGACATAAACCGTGCATAAAAACTTTTTTTTTATTTCTTGAAAACCAGCTAATATAAGATTGTTCTAATGCAGTTTGTAAATGGATTTTTCTAAGGTTTACTTGATTTTTTTTTATTTTATTTTACAATTGTTAACATTGTGAAATTGAGCCATGATAGGAGTCCCCAACCCCATTGTTGCACCTGTTCGTCTCACGCTCATTTGCCATTTTTATCATTTTATACCAATCGAGCCATTTTAGCCTTTTCCGACAAGTATTATTAAGACAATAATACCAAAATGAACTAATTAAAACGTCTGAACAGCCCACAGACACCAAGCCACTCTCCAAACTGTGTAGTCTAAATGTAAGTTGAAGCCCCTCCGATTTCTGCCTCTTTTGTCCCCCTACAATTTTTTGCCCTTTGTATTAAATCTAGACTTTTATGACGTATGACCTGCAGACAATCGATCTAGACCATCGTACAAGGCTACGCAATAAACAAGGAATGCTTGACAATACGAGATGCTTTATCAAAGATCGGAGCAACAAAGACACTCTCACATTAATAACAGGTGAATTCAACTCAATTGCCGATTTTTTTAAAAAAACATCCAACCTTCCATTGTAACGAAGTGGGAAAGTGACCTTAAAAGTGTGTGTCGGTTTTTTTTTCCCTATCCTCCCTTTCTGAAACGTAAAATTAAAATAATTGACACTTTGAATTTGTAAATTAAAAAAAAATTGATAATTGTGTTGATTTGCATTGCAATCTTTCTATATGTCTGAGGAAAAGAAGCAGAAGTTACAAGAGTCCGGCTTGGTTGAATGGAGTGTATTCTCCGAGTTAGTGGCTATGGATGAAGACGAAGAAGGATTCTCCAAATCGTTATTCCAGACATTTGTTGATCAAGTGTTGGAGACTTTCACGGAGATTGACGACAATTTAAAGCAGAAGAACTTGGAAAAGTTATCCTCCTTGGGCCATTACTTAAAGGGTTCTGCTGCTGCGCTAGGATTGACCCAAATCTCAGAGCAATGTGAAAGAATTCAAAATTATGGTAATAAGTTAAATTTCGATAATTTCGATATAGACAATAGGATACACACAGAAGACGACCAAATAAAAGACGAACTACTGGAAGAGACGGACGATTATTGGATTGTGTTGATCCGTGACGCCTTGGAAAAGGCTAGACACGGGTTTGTTAAATCTAGAGCTGCTTTAAATGATTATTTTGATGACGAGTTGTAATAAAGTTTAGTATGCATTTCAATTCCTGGAGGGTTTTTTCCTATAAACACCTAATTATGCATTTCCATACCAATAGTTTTTTATGTACCATATAATGAAAAAAATACGATTCTATGTAGTTTTCACCCTTTTGAGGGCACAAAAGTCCAAGTAATCCACATTGTATGGGACAAGGGATCTAAATATTTCTGGAACATAAATTAACCTACCAATTCCATGATCCCCATTTGGATTAATAATTTTATTGCACCCCAACAATTCCCAATCCTTATCAATTTTACCTCCTTCCAATAAATTGGGTTCGTTTGGGTTTGTGGATGTTTCATTATTATCAATAAAATAATCACACTGATCAAAGGGGATCACTTTATCGATCTCAAATTTGTTCAAATTGTTCATATTAGCGGGGATTTTGGATGTCTGGAGTCTTAATGAGTTACTCATTTCATCGAAATCCCCAGGTAATAACCCGTCAAACCCACTTTGAACAAACTTCAATCTGTAGTTGTCTGGTAAAAAGAAGGAATTTGGGAAATGATACCATTCCTTACCAATACAAACGTTTACTAGAGAATTTTGAACTGGAGGTTGCATGTTGATCAATTCAAAAGTGGTCAAGGGAGCAGAATAGTTTTCCACCAAGTTGACAATTCTTAATACAGAAATAACTCCTATAGTAATTGCAACAGCACCATTGAACCAATTCTTGAGTATTTTGGGAACACCCTTTTGGGTTATCTTAGTTATTACCAACCCTGCATTCAAACAAATCAAGGGATAAATAGGATACAAGAATCTCTCTTCCTTATGAGGCTGACTAAAGAAGATGGTTGACCAGATTAACATTGGTAAGTATAAATTCAATGAAACTTGTAATTTGTAACCCAAGGGGATCACTAATAACCCCAAGAATGCTAAAAGCACAATGAAGTTGAAATTGAGCAACAAGTTTAAAACATAGTAGCTAAAAGGCTCGACACCAAAGATCTCGGGGCCCTCTCCTTCTCCACCAAACACATTATACATGACTATGTTGGCGGGAACCAAGACCAATTTCGAGTACAAGTACGAGTCAACAGAAGTGATCACTGCCACAATACCAGTCAAGCAAGCAAAACAACCCAAGATTACTTGGCCCAATTTCCCTTGGAAAAGCGTGTATACTCCGAAAGTAACACCAAGAGCCAAGGCAAATGGCCATCCGAGAATCCCGCCAAGCATGAACCATGCAATGGCGTAAATCGATTGACGGACACGGTCACTTCTGAAAGACTTCAAGATATGGGAAAAGGCCATTAAGGAGCACTGCATGGCAAAGGAAGAGGGCAACAAGGCCACGCCGGCATGAGACAAGCCAGGAGCCACGGAGCTGAAGAACAAGAACCAGTTGGCTATGCTAGGCGACAACTGCATATAGCTCGCTTGATATAACCTCAATTCCGAGTAGCTGGTGAATCCACATAATGCCACAATTCTCAACCAGTAGAATTGGTAGTAGGAGGAAGTGAAGGAGGCTTGGATAAACTGTAAAGGCCACGCCACTATGTAGTAGGGAAACAAGTAGGCATAAGATCTGATGGCATATTCAGGGGAATACTCCCACGTTTGCTTTCCAAAACCACGTAACAAGAGGTTGAGTGGGTCCCAGTAGTTGAACGTTTCATCGCAATCGGAAATAATCATATAGAGGGCTGCGTATAGCCTAACACAGAGGTTAAGGCATATTATGGCCCTATCAAGGGCCTTGTGGGGTTTCTTAAGAAGCCTTGGTTTAGGCATGGTTGAAGAATCAGGTCTACATTTTCATAATTTTTCACCGCGTACTTAACTCGTGTATTCCCAGTGACTTATTCAAGTCTTTTAATGAATAGCCTGTTTCTATTCCATTTATGTATATTCTATATAGCCGATGTATTTCCCTTAGATAGGGACCCCTCCCAAGTTGAGTCTGAAGTTGTTCCCGACACTTTCCATTCCCAAATTGTGCTTAAATAAATCCGAAAATGCACGTAAATCTTGATTCCATTCAATCAAGTGGTTGAAATCAATAACCGAGTTGACCGAATAAATATTAATAGAAAATTGCTTCTTCAACTGTGAAACCAAGTGGTTAAAGAAACTCTCATTGATCTTAGTCAAACCAAGCACAGTTGAACCCTGGGGATTTCTCTTGTAGTTGGAGAATTCATGTTTGTAGTTGTTGTTATCGTCAAACGTAGCCAAACCGTTGAAATCCCATCTTGCCCAATCGCAACTTTGGCACTTGCATCTATTCAAATTCGAGAAAAATGTAGGGTCCCAGGTTTTGAAGTAGTCTGGGAGAATCAAATTCTTCAAGTTTTCCAATTTCCCAATGTTCTTCTTCAACTTTGGGAAATCAAACAAATGCTTGTTATTAATACAATCGCTGATATTTATGTACAAGGAATGGATATTTGCCAAGTTGTTGAAAAACAATTCATTTTTCATCAACTGGTGAAACTGCAACAAGTTCTGAATAGAGTTATTTGAATTGAAATTGATGATTACCAACTCGTCTAAGTTTGGAACAATCAACCCTTCAAAGAACTCGTTTATACAGCGACATCCATGGTGAACACAGTTTGTTTTAATCTCGAGTTTTTCCAAATTCAAAAGGTTTATCACTCTGGACACTTGTTCAATGGATAACCTGGTGTTTTCCTTGTATGAATGGGACCAAGTGAGTGATAAACTTTTCAACTTTAATAGAGGGGGTTGTTGCAATTGGAAAAAAGTTTGCGTTGAATAAGGTGTACACAAAAGTAAGGTATCCAACTTGGAGAGGTTATAGTAAAGGTTTGCCGGGTTCAGATTTAAATTAGGAAGGTTCCAGCCTTCGATAAATAACCTCAAACTACGCAAATTCTCATTTCTAGGGTACTCCAACAACTCATTGAAATCCGTAGCAAGCCAGTTCACCATATTGTTAATTTTTTTATTTACAACCACCGCATTGGACTCGTCTTCTTGGTCATTCTGAAGGAAATAACAGGATTTTTCATAGATATGATGGGTCAATGATTGAAACTGCCTGATGTTCTTGGAATCGTGGTTTTGAAACTCAATCTGATGAGAGGGACATTGATCCCAGAGTTTATAGATGTTGTTGTATAACAGAGTATAATCCTGAGTGACGCATGTGGACTGAGGGAGAATTTCGATTGATTTGATGAATCTGAAGTTCCCACTATGCAAAGTAGCAGTGAATCGGGCAACATTTTCCGGGGTCATATATGTTTTGTTGTCCAAACTGCCAATGGTGATGTGTTTATACAAGTCTCTATTCACAACCTGGTTGAAGTGGTGACATGTGCAAGAGAGCGACACTTTGTCATTCTGGGGGAGAAGATGGATGATTTGAGACTGTAATTCAAGTGGTAAATGTGTAATCATTGTATGAAAACAAAGAGTGGAAAATAAAGAGCAAGAGTTACTTCTACACATCATATTTATAGCTTCTTGTATATATATGACCGTGTGGCTTTCCAAGAATATCGCCTTTCAAGAAAACTGTGTACCCCACAAAAAAACAGCGGAAAAGATCCAATGTGCAATGTTCGGACCCCTTGTGTCTAAAAAAGAAGGCACAATGGACCTATGGAAATACAAAGGCGTGATGGTTTTTTCTTTTGTCGGTGTTGGACTGCCGCACGGGACATACGGATACAGTGGAACATTAAGAGTACAGAGATGCCACAGTACACAGTGCCCACATGGTAGTTGTATTAGAGTGGTAATTGTATTAGAATTGTATTAGAATTGTACTTGTATTAGAATTGTATTACAATTGTTTTATAATGGATTTATTAGATGTCTATTTATGGTCTATTACAATTCTAGATCAATTGATCTCAACTCCTGTCAACTAATGCGCCATCAAAGAGGGGACTGGCATTGTGGTTATTGTTAATTGTGGAGACAATAGTGTAACTATGGGGAGTGTAACTGTCTAGAATTAATATGATCGTCTAGATTACCGACAAGTTTTTGAGTTCGTTTTCATGGCAAACCTCGTGATGCAAGATTTCCTCCCATGGCCTGTAAAGGTAACACTAAATGCGGTTTTAGCCCCGGATCTAAAATTGGAGCCTTGTGGCGGGTTTTATATAGCTATATTCTTGGTTCTGCGGGTCTGGACTTAATTTCGAAATATCCTTTCCGCCTTTATTTATTTGAATGCTGCAAATTATCCAATAAGGGATACTAGCAAAAAATGATTTTCTTCATCTGATCCACGCATCCTTGCCACGTGTAATGGATCGTGGAGACAAGATCTAGATTCGGACCCATGAATAAACTTTTCATCAATAAAGTTTTAGTTCATCCAACTATCAACCTTTGAGTTCACCAAGAACTTCTTCTCATTAATATCAGAAACCCTTGGGAATGCATCTGTCTTACTTAAAGCAATCTTTCTTAATCTTGGAGATATTTTCCCCTTGAGCAAATTCAGATCAATTAGAGTGACTAGTATGTTTTCAACAACAAAATCATCGATATTATTGTTGAAATTGTTTATGAAGTTCATTTTCGCGTCTCCAAGAGACAACTGTAAAGCAACCTTCACAGAATCATAATCCAATACAGCTTGTTGTCCGTTGTATATCCACACTTTTCGAACCAAGTTTCTCAACAAGATGACTTTACTTTTATTTGAAAGCATGATTAGCAAATTCTCACTTTTGAAATATTCAGAGTGTTGGTTAATAATATGGTTTAATCTTTGGAAATTTCCTGACTTGATGGATTTGCTTAAAGACATATAAGCATGGAAGAATTTTGGAATTGATTTCCCAGTATAGTAAACTTTGACAAGATTTGTAAAATGGGGCGGTTTTCCTATAGAAATTCCAATTGGGATTAGTAATTTCAAAATCAAAGTTATATTCTTGGTTTGGTTGCTGGGACAATTAGATAGACACCACGAGAGATGTAAAAATGAGTCAATCAATTGATCTTTGATAATATAGTACTTTGCAAGATAGTATCGGTACTGCATTTGTTCAACAATGGGGAACAGTTTGAATTGTAAATTTGCATTGTTCATATTAGAAAAGATATTACGGCAAAGTAAGGGATTACCTAGCTTGAAATAAGCCGAACATAGCTTGTTACTAATATGCAACATGATATTTTTCTTAACAATATTCACATCATTAATCTGAGACCTAATATTGTTGAACATTTTAAGTAGGATCAGGGCCAAGAAAGTTAACCGAGGTTTCCTCTTATTTTCTTTGAAATAGAACTGATGATCTAAAGATATCAGTAGTGGGAGGATTATATTAATTGATTCTCTTACCAAAGGACTTAGTAGATAACCCCTGGCATTGTTGCTGAAAGCTATGGATAAATCATTCAAGTATGCAGCATATAAATCAAAGGACTCTAAACTCGACCAAGGATTCAATTGGTTACTTAATTTAATAAAGGAACACACCAATTCGTTAAAGGAAAGCCATTCATTTTCAAAGAGCTCATATTTATCAACGTCAATGTTTGAAAGTAGTTGGAGGTTGTTGAACTGGACAATGTAGTTATTCTTTGCAGGATCAAGACTAAGTAGCCTAAACAAATGTTCGATTTGACTATTCTGAGGAAGCGTTGGCGTTACTGCAAGTTCCTGAAGATATCGAGAAAGCATTATTGGTGCAGATGAGTGAATTATGGATGTAGTGTATTCTAGATGGTAAACTACTAAAGTATTTTGAGTAGAGTATGGATATATGCTGACAAAACCCACGTCAAATGTTTCTGAACTACGTCAAATATACCTAAACCCGTCAAATGTACTTGTAACCCCGTCAAATGTGCCTAGTTACTCTAACACCTATGAATTGTTAGCGATAATGTTTTGTCCATTAATCGCAAATTCCTTCTGCTTGTCGCATTTTTCTTCGTTTTCCTCAAGCATCATTTATTTGATGTCGCGACGTGAAGAAATACCAACCAAGAGAAGGACGTATCAAGAACCCACTGTTGTTTTCAAAAGTCCTCACAGCATTTCAGATAACCCCCTCAAAATGACTTCTATTGCCGCACCTCGATCTATGCAACAACCAACAGGTCTGCCCCTTGTGAATCAACCACATTCAAAGCCGCTGCTTCTCTCCAGACCACCGCTCTCTGTCAAGGTGGAAGTAAGACTTCTTCCTCCTAACCTCACCAAGGACGATTTCGGTGCCCAATTGGCGAAAATTTGGACCAAACCACTCGAATCTTGGTACTATGTGCAAGGCAAGTACCCCAGCAACAACTTCGAGCCGCCAGATTACTCCAGAGCATATTTGGAATTCAAGAATCCAAACACTTCTAAGGAGTTCATCTTGGTTCTAAAGGGGAAAGCTTTCCAAGAATCAGACACAAAGGACAATTTGGTACCCATAGTAGAGTTATCATTGTATAACAACATGCCGATCAAAAGCTCGACACCGAGTGACTTTTCATTCCAAGGATTGGAAAATAACCTTTATTTTCAGAAATTTGTAGAGTTGGCCAACTCAAAAGATTCTTCAGAGTCTTTCAGTATAGAGAAGGTTAGAAATGCCCAGAAAGTCAAGAGAATACAAGCAAAGAAACTGCGGAACACTGAAGCAAGAACTCCAGTTAAGGAAAAGAGAGAAAAGAAGGAAAGAAAGGAAAGAAAGGATAAGCGAGCCGAACTTGAGAGGCTTTCAAGACCGAAGAAGATTGGAAAGACAGAGAAGGTTCCAAGAGAAAGAATTAAAAGAGAACCAAAAGAAAGAAGAGAACCAAGAGAAAAAAGAGAGCCAAAAGAGAAAAGAGAACCAAGAGAAAAAAGAGAACCAAGGGAACCTAGAGAAAGAAGAGATGTAAGGGTTGAGAAAGAAGGAAGAGAACCAATAGAAGGTAGGGTCGAGAGAGAACCCAAAGAAGGTAAAGATATAAGAACAGAGAGAGAACCGAAGGAAAAGAGAGATGCAAGGATTGAGAGAGAAATAAAGGAAAGGAAAGAAAGAAAAGCTGAATCCAGAAAAGGATCCAATGACAAGCCAATTAGGACCGAAAAAAAGACAAGGAAAGAGCTAAGAGATCCAAAAGAGAGAAAAGATCTATCTAAACTTCCTAGCAAGCCATTTGAAAGTGGCTCAGTTACTAAACGAGAGGATGATTTGCAACCAATAGAGCTGGGATCAATAGCCAAACCTTCCCCTAACACTAAATCACCAAAACCTTCAAGGTTGAAAACAGAAAAGGCCAAAGAAAAACTTGCAGAAGAACAAAGGAAATTGATTGAGAATAAGTTTAAAAATTCTGTAAGTAAGGTATCGGAGTTTAAGCCAAGAGGTCAAATACAGCTAGATACCGGAATCCCCCCTAAAGTTGATGTATCATCAGAACAACCACCTAGACCTTTATCAATCCCACCTAAACCTTTTGGTATCCCAGCTATACAAAATACAGAGGGTCCATTCCCACGTGAGAGCACAAAGCCAAAGAAGGCCCCTAAAAAGCCAAAGAAGCTTGAAGGAAAACAGGAAGTTGCAGATAAAAAACTTCAAAAGAAGCCCAAACAATCCAAACAAGCACCCAATACTGAAACAAAGAAAGTGAGCACGAAGCCTCGCAATATTCCTGTGCCTCAAAATGAGTAAAGTGTATAATTAGAATAAAAGACGTATATTTATGGTAAATTTCACTTCTTGTTAGGGATCTATGCCTATACTGCATAGTATTATCCTTAGTTACATTGTCAACTGCTAGAGCTCGTCTCTACGTTCCTGCTAAGCCTCGTCTGGGTACTATATATAGTCCCCATGTTATCCTTCTATAGCTTACTTCCTTAGTCTAATATACACTAGTAATCTATACCCATATCTTCTACATGAGTAGCCTAACACTTCTTAACTTTTTAATAATAACCACAGACAAACAGAAGGTATATACATAAAGGTGACGTATATAATTGTTGATATACATAATGGTTTATATACATAAGGTTTAAATAAAGAATGGTTTATATAAAGTATGGCTTATATATTAAGTTTAAGTGTCTACGCATTTTAATCGGTCTTTTATACCCGGATCATAACTTATACCGGAAAGTTTTCAGAGCTGATTCTGAAAGCACAATAAACAAATATAAGCTATAGAAGCGAGTGTATACTTACTAACCCGTTTATGAAGTTATCAAGTTTTAAAGCTATATGTTTTGGTTTGACATTTGGCTTCCATTCAATTTATTTCCGGTGGAAAAAATCCGACCCGGTATCAATCTGTCAAATATTCTATTTGCGTCTGTAGGATTTACGTTTTTGCACCCAAAAAAAACACTACAAATACAAATCTAAAATCCTATTAAAATAATTCACTACTTTTCATATACTTCACAGCAATGACACCCGTGACTTTAGAGAGAATGGAAGAACTAAGAGATCTTGTTCATGTCAAGACCATCTTTGATGCCAACAAGGAAGCCAACAAGGAAGCCCCAGTGGAGCCTCCAAGTAAAACCAACTACAAGAAGATTATCTTCTTCTGTCTTGTGGTTGCGTTTTGCGGCTTCATTCTTGGTTTTGACACTGGTACTATCTCAAACTTCCTCAACATGACTGACTTTTTGGAAAGATTTGGCGAGCTTTCACAGGCTCAAGAGCGTTTTCTTGGAGACACAAGAACCGGTTTGATTGTTTCGATTTTCAACATTGGTGGTGCCATTGGCGGGATCTTGATCTCCAAAGTTGGCGATTTGTATGGAAGACGGTTTGGAATTGGCATTGCCTTGGCAATCCATGCGGTTGGAAACACTATCCAGGTCACAGCGGCTGGTGCATGGTACCAGATCTGCATTGGCCGTGCTGTTACCGGTCTTGGAATAGGAACAATTGCAGTCTTGGGGCCTCTCTTTCTTAGCGAATCTGCTCCCAAGAACTTGAGAGGAACTTTTGTGTTCTGCTTCCAGTTTTTTATCACCTTGGGTATTTTAACTGGATATTTGGTTACATATGGCACCCGAAACCTTGAAGGAAGCATGCAATGGAGATTACCCTTATCGTTGAACTACATCTGGACCTCAGTCTTGTGCATTGCGATGTTTTTCATTCCTGAATCGTCTCGATTCCTACTTTCCCAAGGGATGTTAGAAAAGGCTTTTGAGTCTATAGCCACCTGCCACGGCTTGCCGCACCACCACCCTAGAGTGTTTGCAGAAACCGAAAACATCATAAACGGCCTTATAGCTGAAATGAGAGAGGGAACAGCTAGATGGGCTGACTTGGTAGGCCGCCAAGTGTGGAAACGAGTTCTTATGGGTGTTACACTACAGGCATTACAACAGTTAACAGGGGTTAATTATTTCTTCTACTATGGAACTACGATTTTCCGTGCCGCTGGATTAGAGGACTCGTTTGTATGCTCGATAATCCTTGGTTCGGTCAATTTCGGGGCCACCTTTGTTGGCGTCTACATTGTTGAAAAAGTGGGCCGGAGAAAGTTGTTAATGTCTGGGGCCTTGGTTATGGGAATGTGCTTGTGTGTGTTTTCCAGCATCGCCTCCTTTGCCCTAGAAACTGCAACAGGAGTGAACAGGGCCACGGGCCATGCCATGGTGGCTGTGACCTGCGTGTACATCTTCACCTTTGCCACCACTTGGGCTGGAGGTGTGTCCACGGTGGTATCCGAGACGTACCCGTTAAGGATCAAATCCAAGGCCATGTCCGTGGCCAGCGCCTCGAACTGGCTCACTGGGTTTCTTGTAACCTTGTTGACGCCTTTTATCACCAGTAAGATCCATTTTTTCTACGGGTATATCTTTGCCTTTTCCATGTTTGGTTCGATGGTTTTCATCTACCTTTGTGTGTGTGAAACCAGAGGGTTAACCTTGGAAGAGGTTGACGAGATGTATAATAACCAAGGAGTAAGACCTGAGCCTGGAAACAAGGCAGTTTGATAACAACGCAACAACGTAGACAACTAGTTAGACACTACGCACACCCTCGTATTTAGAACACCTACAATACTCTTTAATAAACACTCGTATTAAATTACAATAGGCTGGTTGGATGTGCCCTTCGCTATTGGTTTGGTTGGTTTCGACAGACTGCCACTTCGCTTGCCCTTTGGTTTGCCTAATTGCGGGCTATTTGTGATGTTGGAGCCGTTGGAAGGGGCTATGGTGCCCATGTTGGGTGTTAAGGAGGGGGTTTTCGGCAAGGTTTCCACTTCATGGCCTAGTCTTATCTGAGCGAGGTTTATTATAGGGAGCAATCTATTATACTGGGCACAATAGTCTGCTATGCTTTTTTTGACGGTGTTGAGCCGGGAAACAATGACTCGGTAGTATTCTTGCTGGTTCTGGTTTTCCGGAATAGACACTAGTGCCTTGAGGAAGAGAGACATGTCGCTTCTAAGCACATTGATTTCCAACTTGAGTCGCTCGAGTTCATTGTATATGAGCACAGGATCGATTTTGCCCGAGGCAACGTCATCGATTTTGATAGTGTCTGGAAGCGTCATGGAAGTGCTGTACTAGGAGCTTGGCAAATCTGCTGTGGTCTAGGAATGCTGTGACTTAACAACAAACAGGTGAAATTTGGAGGTTTCCAATTTTTTGATTATCCTCACGAAAAGAGAAGGAAGGTACAGGGAAAGGGGTAGATAAGAGTCGAGGGAAAGAGGGAAAATAGGATGGATCAAGCTGGAAGAGGAAGGGAGAGGTGGCTTGAGGATATAGAGATGGTTCTGGGTAACTCTGGGACCTATATGGGCTGTGTATCTACAGAAGTATATGCTTGGTGGGGTTTATGGGTTTTCACAATCCAAGGTGAAGGGCAAATCTTTCGATTGCTTCCTTCTGTGTGTGATGGGCTTGAGATGGGCTTGTAGTAGCAGAGGTGATTTACAAGTCGAGAATTCAACCGTGAATGCTTATCGGAAGCTATAACTATAATTTTTTTTTTGAATTTATGGAAACTATAATTCTATGAAAAACTTTATATTTCTTCAATTCTTTATATATTTCTAAAGATGAAAGCATTTTAAATTTAGCAAGGAGAAACTTTAGATATTTCTCAAATTAACTCAGAGATATAGAAAGAAAGTATAAACATCTTTAATATATCCATTATTCACTCGGAGCTCCCCCTATAGATTCTTCTCTCATCTTTTTATCCTCCAATCCCCCACTGGAATATGTGAGGTTCTCCCGTAAATCCCGTAATTTACCAACCACTACTATGCAACTCTATTACCATTTTTGGGGTACATACACTTTTGTATACACTTGACAACTTGAGATATATAAAACCCCTGAAAACAGCCCGCTGCTAATTGAAACCACCCATGAACAGTTGTTGACAAATCAAACCCGTAAATCTGCAGCTTCATGTATTCCCCTGGTCCTAATTATAGTAAATGTGCTGGAAATATAACTCGCTAATGTAATGTGACTGATCAGTTATAATTATAACTGCTGATCTGGTGTAATTATAACTTCCTTTGCAATCTGCCAATCACTTCCCTCTCTTCCTGATAATCACCATTTCTCCCTCCTTTTCCCACGTAACACCATACTTGGTCTTTACTTCATCCAATTTCGTTCCAACAGGAAGCATATCAAGAAAAGCCGAGTGAGGATAAGTAAAGTAACTCTTGGTAAAACACAGGATCATCAGTTTCATCATGTCATCTAACCCAAACCCCATTAATTTGCTTCTCAGATTGTGTGTTTCGTTATTATACAAGTGGAACCAGGACACATAATTCGAATTAATGCAACTTTGGATGATATCCCAAGTTAAATACGTTTCATCTCCATCTAGATACTTGAAATAGTACCGGATTGACAAGTCATACTCCTTATTAAAGTGTAACAAATGTAAAACCATCAAGTTTGCCAACTCTTTCTTCTCTGTATCCTTAAGCAAGTTCTTACACTTTTCTAACAAATACTTGATACTAGGCAAATACGTCTGGTAATGGCCTATACTGGTTGCTATGCGGACTGAAACAAGATATACATTCTTGTTAAAGTCAGTGGGTTTTGTGTGTAACAATGCTTCTCTTAGTTTCCTTAAGGAACCCAAAATTCCTTCAAGCGTTGTGTTGACAGAAGCCTCGCCGCCATCTTCGCTGACGCCTCTTGTGAACTCTTCCAAGTCCCGTCGTACATCCGACACAGAGTTAGCATTACAATATGCGACGAATTGGTTCAATATCAGAGTAAAGTACTTCAGACGCTCTTCACTGCTTTTCTGTAAACGAGTATCTTCCCCACGACTAACAAAGCCATGTGCGTTGTTAGTGCTTTGGAACTTCTTCCGACGCATGCTACGAGTAGCATTATCGTTTAATATTCCTTGTTTATTCATGTGTACAAGTTTCTTGTGGTTTTCGTTTTCTCCATATTTTAAAAATGCCGCTGATTAAATAAAAAGATATCAAACTTTTCACACATTTCACTCTTCACTACATAATCTTTCATACTCCTGTATTCTTTCGTACTCCTGTATTCATCTATATCATACATCATAACAACAGTAAATCCATTTACCCACTATACAATAGCAAAACAAAAAATAAATAATTGAATGACTTACTTAGCAGCTAATAACTGGGTGAATTCTTGAATGTCGATTTCCCCATCATTGTTGGTATCAGCTTCCTTAATCATTTGATCAACGTCGGCATCGGACAATTTCTCACCAATAGAAGTCAAAACGTGTCTCAATTCAGCGGCACTGATCTTACCATCTCCGTTTCTGTCGAAAACCTTGAAAGCTTCAGCGATCTCAGCTTCCGAATCGGTGTCCTTCATTTTTCTGGCCATCATGGTCAAAAATTCAGGAAAGTCAATGGAACCATCATTGTTAACATCAACTTCATTTATCATATCAGTCAATTCGGTTTCGGATGGGTTTTGTCCCAACGATCTCATGACAGTACCTAATTCCTTGTTGGTGATCTTTCCATCTCCATCCTTGTCAAACAAGGAGAAAGCTTCTTGGAATTCGGCAATTTGCTCTTGCGATAACTTTTCAGACTGCATTATGTTAGTGGGTCGAAGCTTCTTCCAATAATTCTGGTTAAATTGCCTTCATTTTTTCCTCCGTTTTAAAAAACCATCCTTTCCTCCTGCCCCCTCTTTGACGTGTTCACTTTACTACACGACCAGAAACAATAACAAACATACTGTACAAAAACAAAAAATAGAATCATAATCTGGAAAATAATATATATGTTCCTACCTTTCTGTCATTGCAAATTAAGCCGTTTGAATGCAACCACAATTAACCATCTCTATAAATACTCACCATTGGGTACGTTTTGTTTTAATACTGTTTGTTGATTTTTGTTGTTTTTTTTAGGGCCCTCTCCAGACGTCATGTGACTGAGTAATTGGCTTATAATTGGTGGAGACAACTAGAGTATAAAGAATGTTCTTTTCTTTGTATACAAAACATGTATTCCTTTAGTAACTAACTATAAACTTTGCAAGAAAAAACAGAGTTACTCTGTGATTTAGTCTCCAATTGACATCCTACTTGATTCTCTGGATTATTATTGTACAAAACCTCGTAGTTGTATTTATTACAAAGCAAAATGCATGTTTAGCTGTAAATTGCGTACTCTACGTTTAAACAAGGTGACTTTAGTGCATTTCTAACCTTTTAAAGTCCCATTGTTGGTTAGATTTGGTTAATATTTTAAATCCGTCGCTACACCTTTCACGCGTTTATTAATATTGTCCCTGTTACTCTGTGAAGAGAGTTGCTAGTTAGCTCCTAAATCCAAGCAATCCTTACAACTCGTACATTACTACTCTCCAAGGTCTTGTTCAAGTACTAGACTTTATCCGACATTTCTTCACTTCAAATGGAATAAAAGTGACTAAATTGAACAAAGTGCTGAAAATAGCTATAAATTGAATATAATCATTCCATGAAAGATGAAAGGTATCAATCATTCTTGAAGTCTCTAGACGACAATAGTTTCATATCACACATCCATAACCTAAGCCATGATGGAATATCACATTCTACCCCGCTGAAACTGCGTGTATCTCAATCTAGTGATCCTTTTGATGATGGATTGGATGAGATTCTTTTGAGAATAAATCCTGTAGAAGCTGATAAGAATGTGGATGGATCTTCAGATACTGAACCGGATGAGGTGATTGGCAAGCTTCATTCATTTGGCGATTATGGAGGCTATTTCCATAATAAAGTCTTGAAACAGAACCAACAAGACGAAGCCTACTTGGAATGGGATAAACAAAGACGCGATACTAGTTTAACTCCCATTTTTAAGGACTGCTCGATTCATGTTAATGGCCATACAAGTCCATCGATTAATGAAATCCACAGAATTGTCATATTATACGGAGGCAAATTTGTCAACTATCTTAACAAAAAGAGTACAGCAACGCATATAGTTTGCGACAAGTTGACTCCTCGTAAATTGAATGAATTCAAAAACGTCAAGGTTGTGAAAGCAGACTGGATCGTGGATTCAGTGAAGCAAAATAAACTACTTGATTGGAAGAAATACAGACTTATCGCAGAGGTTGATTCTGACCAACTGCGTATTCCTTTACGTCCAATTTCCTCTGAAAATAATGATGAAGGTGATCAAGATAATCAAATCGAGACAGACTTGGAACTCCCATTATTAACACAACCCGAAAATTCTCCAGAAGACTCGTTCTTAGAAAGACTGCAACATATTGAACCACTCAGTAAATCCATTCATGATGCCAAACACCCCGATTTTCTTGCTAATTTCTTTGCCAACTCAAGATTACATCACTTAAGTAC
Organism: Aciculoconidium aculeatum; assembly: GCA_030579395.1. Lineage (NCBI taxonomy): Eukaryota > Fungi > Ascomycota > Pichiomycetes > Serinales > Debaryomycetaceae > Aciculoconidium > Aciculoconidium aculeatum. The sequence goes on from JAKTQU010000082.1 coordinate 39,404, forward strand.
TTGGAAGGCTGACTTGAGAGCCAGGTTTTTACGTAGAATTGTTCTGGAAAACGTCCAGAAAAGAAGCCAGCATAAAAAGATTATACTACATGTTGATTTTGATTGTTTTTTTGCAACTGCTTCGTGTCTTAATTATCCAAAACTCGATATAAACAAGCACCCCATAGCCGTGACCCATGGTGGTAAAACGTCCGATATTGCTAGTTGCAATTATGTAGCAAGAAAATTCGGAGTTTCAAATGGAATGTGGGGAGGGAAAGCCAAACAATTGTGTCCCAACTTGATTCTGTTGGACTATGATTTCGATAGCTATGAAAAGTGTTCTAATGAGTTTTACAATTACTTGATCAACTTGAAGATTTTCGATTCTATTTTCCCTGTTCTGATTGATGAAGCTTTGGTAGAAGCGTCTAGTTTTATAGCCGAGGGTGATTTAACAGTGGAAGAATTAAGTAAAAAAATCAGAAAGGATATATTTAAGTTGACCCGATGTTCAGTAAGTGTTGGTGCTTCTCATAATGTATTACTTGCCAAGCTCTCCTTAAGGAAAGCCAAACCAAATGGCCAGTTCTACTTGTATAAAGATATACCTGAATACTTATCCAGTACCAAGGTTAGAGATTTGCCTGGAATGGGACATAGTGTTAAGGAAAAATTGCTAGCGGAAATGAATGACTCTATAGAGGAACCTTTGATTCGTGACTTGTTACCTTATGAAAAACCGAAACTAATGCAGTTATTTGGGCCCAAAACGGGCGAAAAGTTGTACCAATACGCTAGAGGAATCGATGATACTACAATAACCATAGACACTTCTAACCCAGAAACAATCCTCGGACGTAAATCCGTCTCTGTAGATGTCAATTTTGGAATCAGATTTGATACCATTCCCCAATTGGAAGATTTTCTCCAGAGACTTTCAAAAGAACTCCATAATAGAATGGTTTCTCTAGGTGTTTGTGGATCCACAGTGACTATAAAACTAGCCAAGCGTGCGGCTGGAGCCCCAGTTGAGCCTGAAAAACATTTGGGAATGGGGAGATGTGACTTTGTTAACAAATCTTCAAGGCTTGGTATAGCCACAAACGAATTTGGGATTATCAGTTCGGAAGTGAAAGCGCTTTGTAGGATTTTGAATCTTCCAGTGAAAGAGTTGCGTGGGATTTCAATCACAATGACCCGTCTTGAAGATTCTTCTGTGAAAAGTGGTCAACTGAGGCTTCCTTTTGAATCTACCAGGGAAGGGACGTTATCCAAACCTGAAAGACCTCGACTTACACAACTTCCACCCCCTACACCTAAACTAGAACCTATAAACATAACTAAACTGTTTCAAGAAAAAGCAGAACGGATGAATGTTGGAATTGATTGGGAAGTTTTCCAAGAATTGCCTCTTGAAATACAACGGGAAATTAAAACAGAATTGACTCGTCGTGGACTAGCAGAGTCTCGAACTCTGCCTCTGAAAGGAAAGGCTTATAGACAACAACTTCTTCCTACCCAGCCAGGAAATGAACCTAAATTCATCAGGGTTGTTGAACTTCCTCGATCTCCCACCAAAAAGTCCCCAAAAAAGTCCCCAAAGAAACGGAAAATCGAGCCTATAAAAATCGACTCTTCTCCGCCAAACTTTGAGTATTCTGCTTCGTACGATTCTTCAGTGATAAACGAATTGCCTACTTTTGTGAGAGAAGAGGTCTTGCGAGATGTAGAGTATAAGAAAAAGATCAAAACGTTCGACTTGATACCATTAAAGGAGAAGGTTCTACGGCGACAAGAGGAAATGAAGGCCGAAGTGAAGGAAATTGACCAGGAATGGGTAGAAAAGGGGAAAAAGATAAACGAATCTATTCAATTTCTTGGAAATTCAGCCAATTTCACTCAGATGAAGGATTCTACGCGTAAATGGATCCAGGAATCTTTGAAACAAAAGGGACCTCATCTCAGGGATATCAATTTATTTGCAGAGTACTTTCAGCTGTTACTCGAAAATGGGAATTTGAACAGATGTTTGACTCTTCTAGACGTTATAAAAAGAACTTTACAAACACAGGAAGCTATTTCTAGATTACAGGAGATAGATACAAAGCAGTTTTTACTAGATGGAATTGAAGATTGGAAGGAGAATTTAAATGGGATTCTTATTCCCGTGGTACGGGATTATTGCCAGGCCAATGGTATTTGGGTCCAGGAAATCGGAATGTAGTATTTCCTCATTGCGTATTTTGCAGCCATGTATAATGTTTCAGACGAGAATGATATGACGTCAACGTAATTTCTGTAGATCATAACTGGTAGATTCGTATTTAATATTGTAGAATCTTTCCAAAAATGTTTATTTCCAAAAATATTGTAGAATCTTTCCAAAAATATTTACTTCCAAAAATATTTACATTCTTTCAAATATTCTTAAATATTTTTCCATTTTTATCAATGGCTCGGAAAGTCTGGGTAACTAAGTCAGCCGAACTAACGGAGATAGCAGACCTTCTTCCAGCCAATGAAGGAAGACAATCTTTGGTGAGCTCGTTGCTTGAGGCGTACCAATTGAATACCGGGATTATCACGGTACCCATTGTGGCAAGAGAAGAACTAGAAAGGTACCACGATGCTGCTTTCGTGGATGCGTTGTTAAACCCAAGGGAGGAACAAACAAATGACACGTACGGACTCGTACACGACTGCTATCCCTTCCCTAGTATGGATAAATACGTGAAGCTAGTTGCTTCTTCCAGTATATCTTGTGCCAAAAAGTTGATTCTGGAAAAATCACAAGAGTGCCAGAATGTCGCTATCAACTGGTTTGGAGGAAGGCACCATTGCGGGAAACGCAAGGCCGCTGGGTTCTGCTACGTAAACGACATTATCCTCTCAATAGGCCACTTGAGACGAGCGTTTGGCCGTGTGTTCTATCTCGATCTCGACTTGCACCATGGAGATGGCGTGGAAATGGGTTACGGAATGTCCAAAAACGTGGCTACTTGTTCAATACACAGGTACGATTTTGGATTCTTCCCTGGAACTGGCTCGCTAGAGAGTTCCACTTTTAACAAGTACAATATACCTACCGAGGCAGGGTTAAGCGACCAAGGTTTCCTCACGATTCTCACGGAAATCGTGCTCCCTTTAATACAGAACTTTAATCCTGGGGCTTTGGTGATTCAATGTGGGTGCGATGGTTTGGCTACAGATCCTAATAAGCAATGGAACTTGACTATTAAAGGGTTTGTAGAGGGTGTCAAGTTTATCGTGGACTCAGTAAATGACACACCAACAATGATTCTTGGAGGAGGAGGGTATAACCACACGGAAACAGCGAAATGCTGGACCTATTTGACCAAGGTCATGGTGAATAACGAAGATACTTGGGACGAGATCCCGGAACATTCTCATTTGGATTCGTATGAAAAGGACGGCTTTCTGTTCTGGACCGATGAGAACTTGAACCCTCGACGAGTAAAAGACTACAATACTCGTGAGTATCTTGATAAAGTGAGAGACGTGTTGATCAAGTAGAATTAATAGAAAGTAAAAAAGTTGATGTTTAGAAGTTTGTTTTTATACTATTTTTTATATATCTATGAAATGAATATAATAGTAACCTGAATAGTCTCGGTCTATGGTATGTACTAACTCTGAAAATAACTGGTATTTATCGTAACGATTCTGTGGGATTTTTGAATAAATGAATAAATGAATAAATGAATAAATGAATAAATGAATAAATGAATAAATGAATAAATGAATAAATGAATAAATGAATAAATGAATAAATGAATAAATGAATAAATGAATAAA
>JAKTQU010000083.1:0-43137 GCA_030579395.1 Aciculoconidium aculeatum
TTGAATAAACTTAAAATTAAATTTCTCTGATTAAAAAAGCTACGAGGTTTTGTGTGGGTATGGATTACACAAGTAATCGAGTCCCATTGTGAGAAGCGAGTAAATATGATGTCGGCTTAAACCGAAACATGTATTGGAAACGACTCAATCACAGAGAAACTCTGTTTTCTTCCTACGTACCTACAAAAGTGTATAGCTAGTTATTAGATTAATACATGTTTATATTAAAAAAAAAAAAAAGACTGTAACATGGGAAAACATACGAACCTTGACAAAACTTATGCTGCAAGCACTTATCTATCTACAAACACATCCATACAGCTCTTAAAACTAAATGTAGATTAATTTTCAAATAGAGATTCAGCAACACTTCTAAAAGAAAATATATTCGAATAGCTAATATTCAGCGAATATTCACAGCTACTCGCTCGGGCCAAGTATTAATTTCACCAATAATTCATCTTATTTTTTCTCCGTATTCCCATATTTACGCTGAACCTCAGTTATTCTTGATATTACTCTTTTACTTTTTATTCGTACACTGGAATTTAAACCAAGACATACTTATTCAGTTATGAAGGAATAACAATAAATACTTACTCTAGCTTATTAATAGCTACTTCGCTCGTAGCTAATTTGAACTGTTGAACCAGGTGAATAAAAGGTGTAAACTGAATTCTTAGAAGCAGATTTTAAAAATAGCTTCAAAACCGGAATTTCACCAAAAATAGCTTGAAAACTAGAAATAAATAGTTTAAAAAAAGCTTGAACAGCTTGAAACGTCACTTCATAAACCGAAGGTTTATGAAGTAGCTAACTAATGAAAATCATCATCATTTCTATAATCATCATACATCTCTTGCCATTCATCACTCATAAGATTCCTCTTCCCTGGAACAGTCATGTCCAACCACGAGTCATCATCGAGCCAATCCGAAGTCTTCACTTGCCCCCCGCTAACAATTTTTGCAGCCATCAAAGGCTCGTTGATTCCGCTCAAATCGCCGTCCTTCAAATGCGCCAACGGATCTGGCAAATGCAGTCTTACATTCTCGCTCTCTCTACTGGACTCTCTTCTCTCTACCCCAAAGAGCTGGTTGGATCCTGGATATGGCTCCTCGAAATGAGGATGCGGCGACTCTACAACCGTGAACTCCTTCTTCACCTCGCGAAGCGGGTCGCTCATGTGTTCCATGACTTCTCGGTAGTCCTGTCTACTATGTGTTTCCACGAGTTTATCGCCTTCAAGCTCGATTTCGCGGTTAGAGATGGAATTCATGAGCTTGAGAAACTGCGAGTTTTGCATCTTATCGGTGATCGGCCCGTTGGAAGATGCTAGTAAGGACTCCTGGACTTTTCTGGCAGCCAAGGCGAGCGACTCGTTGTCGGTATGGGCTGTGGGTTTGGTTTCCTGCATCTCCCGCTCTATCTGGTCAAACTGGTCGTTATACATTTGGTTTTCCTGTTCTATCTTATGCATTTCAAGATGTTCGGGTGCAGGTTGGACATTTTGAAGGTTATGGTGGTTTTGAAGGTTTTGGAAGTTTTGGTTCTGGTTCATGAAATTAGGCTGATACTGGCCAACAGTCGGGTTATGCATCTGTTGTTGGTTTTGAAGAGACATGTTTGAGAAGTCCAGTACCCACGACTTCTGCTGAGAAGCGACATTTGCTTGGTTTTGGTTTTGAAATTGACTTTGATATTGCTTAGTAAATTGATCCTGGTTTTGATATTGCGTCTGATTTTGATATTGAGTCTGATTCATATTCATATTCTGATTCTGATTCATATTCACATTTCTACTTTGACTCCCAAACATTCCATTACTTGCCATGAAACTCTGGGCAAAGTTACCCCCATTAAAACTCTTAAACTCTTGGTTTAATCTGTTATCTACGCCCCCATTGGTTTTGAAATGGGCGATGTTGTTCTGCGGATTCGCCCTAAGAAACTCGTTCTGGAGCGAGTTGTCCCGCTGGGTATGCTTCAGCAAGCTCGATAACGCATTCGAGGGCCCGCAGCTGGCTTCCATGGTGTAGTTTTGTTGAAATGAATTATCTCCATTAATTATTTGGGGTAAAAATGCCGAGGATGAGGAGTATCAGGGTCACGTGAATTTGATAAGAGATAAGAAGGAAAAGACAGAGACGAAGAATTCGAAGAATTCTGAGGCTCTAAGTTCTGACTTCTGAATTCTTAGTTCTTACTTCTGACTTCTGACTTCTCAGCTCTGACTTCTGACTTAGTTAACTTTTCTCAAATGGTCTACTGTTTATCATATAGTCCACTTTATATTTAATATAGTTGGTGAGATCATACAATATTACATCTTAATTACTTTATATATTGTTATAATGATTCACTTTATATCTTTTCAATTTACTACAATTTATTCATATCCCGATGTATTATACTTAGTTGTAATTTTTTTTTTAACTGTAAAACCGTAGAATTTTGGAATTTTTTGAAATTTTTGTCAAATTTTATTTTTTTGCAATCAAATTTTGGCATTTGCATCAAATTTTGAAGCAATATTTTGTTTAAAATACACATGATAATAGTATTACTTAGATATAATCAATTATTTTCATTACTGTTAGGCTACTAATGCGCTGTTTACAGGTCTTTGATAGTTTTACATATAGAAATAACATGAGATACTTTATATAGACACCCATACTAGATGAATAGCCATCGGAATGGAACCTGGTGATATCGAATGATGTATGTTTCATAGAACTAACTAATAAGTTATCGTGTATATCGATAAGTGGGGAATTGCCTAATTGGGATAACTGGACATTTAAGGTTAAGGTTAGTATAAGGTTGTATGAATTCTGTTATGAATTTTTCGGTGGCTGCAAATTAGTCGAATCAATAATACATTGAAAGTCCGAATAACTCGTAAGGGAATTAGTTGAGATATTCCACAACAGAAATCTCTATAAACTGAGTTCATTTTAATAATTAGATAATCTCATAAGCTAGATATTTATTTCAGCTAGATATTTATTTTAGCTAGATATTACATCTATAGTAGATTCATGTATCCAGTACATTCAAACTTTATAGAGAAATACAGCACATTAGTACTAAATAACTAGCTGATTAAAATCGAAGAGATTAGAGAAAATAAGGTATATTAATACCCACAAACCTTTGGTTTGTGGGTATACCTCACGCTTCACAAACCTTCGGTTTGTTCAGCTTATTCGGTTTGTTCAGCTTATTCGGTTTGTTCAGTGACATCCTCATACGCAGCATGAATAAACTCATGAACATCTGACGCTCTCATCGACCTGCCATACCTCTCATACGCCAAAAACGCCGCTCTACGAACCAAGGAGCACCCTGCAAACGCTGCAGTGACTGCATGGTCTTTATCAGAAACACCCGACCCCCAAACGCCGTTTTCATGGCTATAAGACCACGCAAGAAAGGTGGCAATGGCCCCGGCAAGAGTGTCGCCTTGCCCCCCGACACGTTTCAATGTTCCTTTTGCGGAGCAAACAGCAACGGCGTCGTTTTTCGCAATCACGTCCTCGGCACCTTTGTGGACTATAGTGACGCCGAGTTGTTTAGCGAGGGTGGTTGTTCTGGTGATTATTGGGTTTGAATTTTCGTTTGACTTTTCGTTTGAGTTTTCGTTTGAGTTTTCGTTTGACTTTTCATTTGACTTTTCATTTGACTTTTCATTTGACTTTTCATTTTTTGACTTTTCATTTTCAGACTTCTCATTCTCCTTTTTTGCCTTCCAACTCTCTTCAATTCTACCAAACTCAACCACATTAGGGGTCAAAACCGCCTTTGTATAATTTCTCACTATATCCACATTCAAGGAAACCAAATAAAGCGCATCTGCATCCAAAACAAGCGGCTTGTTCAAAACCTTCACCTCTTCGATTATACGGACCAAAGTCCGAAGCATCACGTTATCTCTACCATAACCAGGCCCCACCACAACCACATCTGACCGGGCAAGAAGAGGCGAGAGCTGCGGCAAAATCGACAGATTGATCACCTCGTCGAGCTTCGGGTTCTTGTCAAAGATCCGGAGCTTGTCTTCGCTTTCGATTTCCTGTTTTATATTTAGCGAATCAACGAGATACGGATGAACCATGAGGTCCGGCGAGTACAGCTTGATCGTGGGAGCAGCGGCCTTGTTGCACACTACATGCGAGAGATCTGCGCCGGTAAGAAGCGACGAGATGGCTGCAAAGTACGGAGCTCCTGTATAGTCCAGGGACCCTCCGATGATTGTAATTCGGCCTGCTTGGCCTTTATGGAGGGACGAAGCGAGAGGAGGAATGAGGAATTTCATAGAATAAGTTAATTAGTGGGAGGTGATTAGTGGTTGGGAAGTGGTGATTAGTGATTGATTATTGAGTTTTTATTGACTAGTTGAAAATTAAGCAATTAAGCAATTAAAAGCCGCTAAATTTTTTGTGGGGTGAGAAAAGGTTAAGAGTCAAAAAAGAGTCAAGAGTTAAGAGAAGGATTATGAGTCAGAAACAATATAGGGTAATTATTAGACAGATGGATACCTTAATGTTCAAGTAATTTGACTTAAGCTGAATATGAGTTATTCTAAGCAATATTAACTATTAGTTATGAATATGAGTTATTCTTTCATAAGCAATATTAACTATTAGTTATGAATATTTATTTCCCCTAGTTAATTATTCCTTCTTCAATTCTTGATAAGCCTAATTTATTATCCTGAGAATTAAATTAATACACTGGTTGTAGCCTGTAAAAACTTAACCCAACTCTAACACTCTCTAACGATTTCTTCTCTAACTATTTCCTCTAATAACCATTTCCTCTCTAACACTTTCTAACCATTTCCTCTAACTATTTCCTCTATCTCCTCTATCTTCTCTCCACACTCATCCAATTACCACATTCCACAGTTTTAATCACGTCACCACCACACTAAAAGTCCGAATGATCCGAGCGCACGGAAACAACTCGTGGCACTATATATATCCTTATATCCATAGGATCTACCCTATTCCTTCCTTCTGTTCCTTCCCTCCTATTCCTTCCCTCTATCCCCTTGCTGCGTTATATACAGGACAATTTTCCACCAACGAAATTTCAACATTTGAAATTTGCATTTACTAACTATTACTCATTACCATGCTTGCTTCAATTCAACACAAATTAACCAACGCCAGAGTCGTCGTGCCTTTGGCTGCTGCTGTCGCTGCTACCGGCTTAGCTTACCACTACAGTACTGCCAGTTTCCTTTCCAACGAATCCAACAAGGCATTCAACGGTGGAAACGACTGGATCGACTTGAAGGTGGCCAAGACCATTGACCTCTCTGCTGACACCAAGCGGGTCACTTTCCACTTGCCTAAGTCCGACGATGTTTCCGGTTTGATCACGGCTTCCATGTTGCTTACCAAGTATGTGACTCCTAAGGGAAACAATGTTATCAGACCTTATACTCCAGTTTCCGACCCAGACCAAAAGGGAACCATTGACTTTGTAGTCAAGGCTTATGAGAACGGGAAGATGTCCAAGCACATCTGCAACTTGAAGGAAAACGACACGCTTTCTTTCAAGGGTCCTGTGGTGAAGTGGAAGTGGGAACCTAACCAATACAAGTCCATCTCTTTGATTGGTGGAGGCACTGGTATCACCCCATTATACCAATTGATCCACGAGATCACCAAGAACCCTCAGGACAAGACCAAGGTGAAGTTGTTTTACGGATCCAGAACTCCTCAGGACATCTTGATCAAGCCGGAATTGGACGCCATTGTCGCCAAGCACAGCGACCAAGTGGAAGTCCACTACTTTGTCGATAAGGCTGAAGGTGAATGGAAGGAAGGCCAGGTTGGCTTCATCACCACCGATGTCTTGAAGAAGCACTTGCCTGAACCTTCTGGAGAATCCAAGGTGTTTGTCTGTGGTCCTCCTCCTTTGTACCAGGCCATTTCCGGTGCTAAGATTTCTCCTTCTGACCAAGGTGAAGTTACTGGTGCTTTGGCTGAGTTGGGTTACACCAAGGAACATGTTTTTAAGTTCTAGTGAGCCAATGAGAATGAGTTCTGGCGTGGTTAGAATGAACGTAGTATAAGAATGATTTCTGGGTAGCCAGAGTGATGTTTTATATTTAGTGAGTTCTGTTAGCCGGAACGTAGTTTATATGTAGATATAAGATATGTAGAAGATATAAGATATGTAGAAGATATGAATATATGAAGATGTACTTCTAGAAGAAATGTATTAAGATAAGTATTCGGGATTTAATATGAAAGAATACAGATCTGTACTCGAAATATCAGCGTTATCTACTTCTATTGGTGAACTGATATTACCAGATTGTATAATTTTTGTAAATAATATCAAAAATAAAAAAAAAGACATGAATCTTCAAAAATATCAAATACAACCTAGACTACAACTCATCAAACTACAACTACTCTTTTCAGAAAATCCACTTTGCAGCCATGTTAATTCCTCCATCAACTCTGTTTACTATGAGAAGACTCGGGTGAAAAATCAACTCAATTCTGACACATATATTAATATGAAGCTTGATAGCGGGATGTTAGGTATCCAGTGGATAGCAAATGTTGCATCCACTGAACATTACTTTCCTGAATATTTCCTGAATATTTCCTGAATATTACTTCCTGAACATTATCACTGGATATTTTCCCTGAATATTTTTTCAACTGATTTTTCAGCTTGATAAGCATCATATAAACTAGATATCATCATATAAACTAGATATTCATATAAACTAAACAAGCTATGGTCAGAATCACCGTGCAAGGATGCTGCCATGGCGAACTCAACAAAATCTACTCGGGACTCCCGAAAACCGATCTTCTTCTCATTTGCGGTGATTTCCAGGCTATACGAAACACCACGGATCTCAGAACCATCAGCGTTCCTGCTAAATACAAGCAACTCGGCGACTTCCACGAGTACTATTCGGGCAAGCGAGTCGCGCCCGTGTTGACCATCTTCATAGGAGGCAACCACGAGTGCTCGTCCTACTTGAAAGAGCTCAAATACGGCGGCTGGGCCGCGCCCAATATCTACTTTCTCGGAGAGTTTGGCTCGGTTTGGTTCAAGGGAGTCCGGATTACTGGCTGGAGTGGGATTTTCAACAGATTCTCGTTTACTGAGAATGCTGTTTGTGATGAGACGCTTCCGTACACGCCATCCACGCTCCGCTCAACGTACCACACCAAGCCCAAGAACTACTTGAAGATGCTCTTGATGAAGGATTCCGATATAATGCTCAGTCACGACTGGCCGCAGGGAATCGAAAAGTACGGGAATTTGACGAGATTGCTCTCGCAAAAGAAGCATTTCAAAGCGGATGTGGCCAAGGGCGAGTTGGGAAGTCCTCTTAATAGAGTGTTGATGGAGAGAATCCGTCCGAGGTTTTGGTTTTCTTCTCATTTACATGTGAAATTCGAGGCCAAAGTTGAGTGGAGAAAGAAAGAAGAGAAAGAGAGAAAAGAGAGAGAGAAAAGAGAAAAAGAAGAGAAGGAGAAAGAGAAAGAAGAGAAGGAGAAAATAGATGCAAAAAGAAATGATGGAATTGTTGACTCTAATGAAATAACCTTGGATATGGATAGTCCAAAATCATCTAATGAAATAACTTTGGATATGGATAGTCCAAAGTCGTCTGAAATTCCTCTTGATATGGATAGTCCAAAATCTTCAGATGAAATTCCACTTGATATGGAAAGTCCTGATATGAAAAGTCCTGATTTGGAAAGTCCTGATTTGGAAACACCTGATATCAAAAAATCCGAGAAACCCCAACCACAGCTAAAACGAGTGAAATCATCCACTTCCTTCTTGGCTCTAGACAAATGCCTTCCGAAACGAAAACATATTGAAACGCTCTTCGTTGCAGCAGACAAAACGCATCCTTCTTTCAACAAGTCGGGTCTTTTCCACGATAAAAGAGCCGGGATTGTCAACCGGGTGGTTGAAGAGTACGCCCATAGGCCTGAATTCAGAGAAATGGACGCTGCTGCAGTTCTAGAAAACATTGAAAACTTGACTGTGTTACAGGAATTGCAAGAAATGGTTGATGGATTGGACGAAGATCCACGTGGATGTGTAAAAGTGAAACAGGAATTCGAGGTTGTAGCGCCGGTGAATGGGAAAGAGGGGCCGTTAAAGTATTGGGAAAATGAGCAAACGCGGGTTTATTGTGAGCAGTTTGGAATTCCAGGAGAGATTCCTGGGGAAAATAGGAAAAGAGAGCGGTCTCCTAGGAGAGCGAGTAGTTAATAAACCGAAGGTTTATTAATTACATGTATATTGATATTTTAACTATTACATGTATGATATGAAGGTAATGTTGATTTCTATTAATATGTTTTTATTATTCACATGGAAATCTATGAAATGGTTTGTAGCTAATACAGCTATGAATATAAAATAGCTAATACCTAAACTAGCAAACATATAAATTGCTACTCGCATAGAAATTTTTTCGCAGCCAAATGGAATCTATAATCTGGTTGTGCATATTTCGTATTTTGTATTCGAAGCATTGTTAGGAATTCCATAGTGTTTCCTTTCATATCGTTTCATATCGTTTCATATTCTCTACATATATTGTATACATTTATTATACATTTAGTAGACATTTAGTAGACATTTATGTACACATATTTAGCCATTTTCCTGTTCCATCTTTTTTCTGAATCCATTTTGCAATCTTGGATTACTTTTAGAAACCAACTTGATTCAAAGGAGAGTAGTATGCTGCAAATACAATGTTTCCCTGGTTATTCCTACATGCCACAAATTACGCATACTACTGTTGGCGTAATTCCCAGACGCCCTTTAAAATATTCCAAATTAGGATTCGAGGAATCTTCCGTGTGCATGAACACAAGTTCAGTAGCATAACAGTGGAGATCCTACTATAAAGTGGGTAAGTGAAAGTAGTAAAAGAAGAGTAAACAGGAAACATAGAAACGCAAAAACAATATAACCCGGAATATTATGCTGGGGCTGTACCAATCCGGCGAGGCTATGTCAAAGCTGAGCCTGGCGGTCTTGTCAATGTAGGTAATGAAGGTAGCAAGTACACATAACATGTAATACCTAACATGTAATGTCTAACATGTGCACAGTATTATACTATGCTATGTCCCGTCTGTCGCGACAAGCTCTGCCGCGACAAGCTCTGCGTCGTCATTCTTTCCTTTCGTATTCTTGCAAACAAAAACAAAGTGCTTGCCACTGACCCCAACTATTTTCCAATCCTTTACCCCCATGTCGCCCAATCCAACAGCCATCTCGCTACCCTACACGTTTTCCTCGCCGTCGGAGTACCCCACGGAGGTGATGGCGGAGCGCTTCTCGTCGTGGCGCTACATCATCAAGGACTTGGTGACCTATCTCAAGGAATACTCTTCGGTGCAAGAGGAGATAATCAGACAGCAGATGCGTTTACAACACGCCGTGGGCTCTTCCTCGCTAGCCCCGAGCACTTCTCCGCAGAACACGTCTGCCCAGCACGATCCCTCGGCCTTACTCTCCAAGTTCTTTCTCCCCGTGGGCAACGGGTCTATCCAGGACATTCCGTCGATTCTCACGAAATACCACCAGCAGAACGTGACCAACGCCTCGAGAACACTAAAGGAAATCAACATTCTCATCCCCAAGCTCGAGGAGCTCAGAAAGGACTTGCTTGTGAAAATCAAGGAAATCAAAAACCTCCAGAACGACTTCAAAACCAACCTCGGCCGCGAAATCACAGAAACAAAACTGCTCTTGACGCAGTACCAGCACGCCATCGACCAGGCGGGCAAGCTCGAGTCCGAGTCGCCGCTGGACCCGTACCTCATCAAGTTGAAGTTGGACAAGCAGTTGAAAAGACAGCTCAACGAGGAACACTATCTATACGAGGCGTATGCGAATCTCCAGAATTCCGGCGGGAAATTGGAATCCATCATTGTGCTTGATCTCCAGAACTACTTAACCCAGCTCATGTCGTATTTGGACACGGAAAACGCCACTTTTGCAACCATTCTCTTGGCCAACTTGAACAACGGGTTCTTGCTGAAGGAAACCACGTTTGAATGGGACTCGTTTATCTCGCGTAATCTCCCCGTGACCAGCTCCGTGAGCCAGAACGTCAAGCTGGGGTGTTTCATCGACTTGTCCTTCCCCATCCGGAAAATGGCGGACTTGACGATCCCCAACTTTGACTCCACCCTAAACTTCCCCATTCGACAGGGCATGTTGGAGAGACGTTCCAAGTACCTCAAAAGTTATTCAAGCGGCTGGTACGTCTTAACTTGCAACTATCTCCACGAGTTCAAAACGTCGGACCGCAAGAAGGAGCTACAGCCTACCATGTCGCTCCCTTTGGACTCGTGCACGGTCACTGAGCATTCCAAGGATGATGGGAAGAGCGGGGGAAATTACAAATTCATTCTTTCTTCGAAATCCTCGTCCAGTCTCATGAATAGAACACATAACTGGGTCTTTAGATCAGATACATACAAAAGCATGATTGACTGGTACACAGACATCAAGACCTTGACGGCGTTGCCTACACCCAGCGCAAGAGCACGCTACTTGAACAAACACAGGCCGCAATTAAAAGAACAAGCGGAAACTCTGGCTCGTTCTTCCAGTGAATTACCACGTACTTCTACAGAGTCTAACCGGCCACGTAATTCCACCGAATCCAGACGCAGTTCCATGCAGATCCCAAGACAACGGCCTGTATCCCAAACCCCTTCTGGACTCAATCCAAACCGACTTTCTGCCACGTTCTCGCAGAAAACCGGCCAGTCTCCTCGTCTAGCTAACATGATCAACAGCGACGGGACCATCATCGCGCCTGTAGACTCGTACGAGGAGAAGTCGCCCATGCACACGCCCGTGCACTCGCCCTCCAAGAAGAACGAGGGCGACCATTCCCGGCTGGTTTCCGTGCAGTACATGCCCAACAACTTGGCCGTGCCGCCGTCGCAGCAGCAGTTTCTCACGCCGCAGAACTTGCAGTACTACATCCCTGCGCAGAACAACCAGCAGCCGCAGTTCTACGACCCCATCCAGCAGCAGTTCTTCACCTTGACGCCCAGTATGCCGCCGGGCTCGGCTCAGCCTCAGCCCCAGTACTTCCCGGCCTCGCCGCAACCGCTGACCCAGGCGGACAGCTTGCACCGTGCAGCCTCGAATAAGATGCAGTACCAGGCCGTGCCTGCGCCTTTGGAGTCTCCGTTGCCTTATACGATTAATACGGCCAACTATTTCCCGCAGTATACCCTGCAGCTCCCGGTACCGCAGCAGTTTGGAGAGACGTTGCCGTATCCAGTGGAGGGGAGTGAGGTGACGGAGACACAGGAGCATGATGAGGTGTCCACGTTGCAGAGCCAGCATACACAGAAGAGCGATAATTGATACGATAAGGCCTGGCGTTGATGAGTTTACAGGCGAGTTGGGGTCGGGCCATTATGGTATCACGCGAGCGAAAACGAGCGTAGCGAGTTTGAGTGAGTGAAAACGAGCGTAGCGAGTTTGAATGAGTAAAATGTGAAAACGAGCGAAGCGAGTTTGAGTGAATTGAGTGAAAATGGGAAAACGAGCGAAGCTCGTTTTCACATTTGAAGCGTTTTCACGTTTTCACGTTTTCACGTTTTCACGTTTTCACGTTTTCTCGCTTTCATTTTCCTTTTTACGTTTTCACGTTTTTACGTTTCATGTTTTCGTGTTTTCACGTTTTCACGTTTTTACGTTTGAAGTGTTTTCTCGCTTTCATTTTCATTTTCATGCTTTCATTTCACATTTCACATTTCACATTTAAGCGTGAAAACGTGAAAACTCGCTTCGCTCGTTTTCACATTTTCACATTTTCACATTGATCCAGCTGATCATGTTCTAGTATACACACCTAGTTCCATTTCAACTAGGCTCGTAGATATCTAAGATAATCAAATTGAGTGATGGCATTTAAAGAACAGGTTCAGGCCAGTTGACTGGCTAAATAGCATATAGATAAGGAACATGCGACCCCGAGGTCCTGGATGTGTAAATAGAGAATAGAGAGAGTAGGAATGGGTGTAGATGTCAATTGAGTTTTATGGTGATTTATCTTTTCTCATTTGGCTGCAAAATCCTGGATATAGTGCAACAAACAAATTAGAATGACAATCAGAATGCTATGTAGCGTGTATGCTTATACTTATGCTTATGAATCTATCTTTATTCATCTTCTATCTTTACATCTTCTATTTATGTATCTTCTATTTATGTATCTTCTATTTATGTATCTTCTCTATTTTCTCTTTTTTCTCATCTTATCTCTTTATTTCTCAGATCTTTGTCTTAGCTCATCTAGTAAATCTTCGTTAGCTCATCTTAAATCTTAGTTAAATCTTAGTTAAGCTACCTTAGTTAAGCTACCTTAGTTAAGCTAGCTCATCTCATCTCATGTAAACGAAGGTATGTAAACGAAGGATGTAATCAGTACCGCATCTCATCTCAGAAGTTGTAGCTAGCTCATCTCGTGCTCATCTCGAGTTAACTCGTTATTTTACAAGAACTCGAAAAACATACAATTAACTCAAACCGAAAAACCTTCTGTTTCGGTTACTACAATTAACAAACCTCAAAACCTTCGGTTTTCGGTTTCTACATCACCTCAAAACCTTCGGTTTTTCGGTTTCTGTTGTTTCCTTTAAATTACATGTATTATGTTACTTAAGCAACAACACCAGAGTTGGAAGCAATACGTGGCCACAAGTCAGCACATTCCTTAGCAACAGGACCAGTAATGGCAGAACCCTTCATTTCACCCTTAGGGTTAACAATGACACCGGCATTGTCTTCAAAGTACAAGTAGACACCATCCTTTCTTCTCCAAGGTCTGGATTGTCTGACAACAATGGCAGGCATAACCTTCTTTCTCAATTCAGGCTTACCCTTCTTGACGGTAGCCATAACCATGTCACCGGCGGAAGCAGCTGGCAATCTGTTCAATCTAGCACCGAAACCCTTGACGGCCATGATGTACAAGTTTCTAGCACCAGAGTTGTCGCAACAGTTGATGACGGCACCAACTGGCAAACCTAAAGACATACGGAATTTGTTACCGGAGGCACCAGAACCAGACATTTTTGATATATATGTGTTTTAGTGTGATGGTAAAAAGAGAAAGGTTTTAAAAGGAAAACAATTTTTATTAATCTAGTTGAAAAATTTTCCAGTGAGGATGAGGAATTGGCAGAGGGAAAAAAAGAGTGCAAAGGAAAAGGAGAATAATTCACAGGGCTAGTGCCCTACAAGTCACGTGAATTTACACAGCCTATCTCATATCGGGGCTATACACTTTGGCGAGATATGTCCATGCAATTGCCCTGGTTTCGGCGAGACACGCGTGGGGATTCAGCTCATACATGAAATTCCAGAAATCCCCGTCTTGTTTTAAGCTTCTCGTCTAGTATACGGGCCCCGCCTAGTGTGAATTCATCAAGGCTTGGATATGACTAGTCAAGCCATCTGCTCTGCTGCGTGGAAGTTCAATGCATGAATGTTTATACATTGTACAGGGAGGTGCAGAGGAGCACCAGACAAGGAGTAGTTGCCAACTAACACTTGGAAAGGCGATAAGAATACGGGTCCTTTTGTGACTATCAGTGGATTCTAACCACTGTTATCTATTGAAACAAAATTATATAAAACATAAACTAGCTTGAATGCAGAAACGGTACGCAGGATTATTATTAGTTACTCTATATTAGGGGGGGTGTGAAATGTGATCTGCCACATTTTTTCCACATTTCTCTACGTATTCACAACCTTTAGCGACCCAGGCTGCCTTGCAATCATATCAGGCAACGAGCCATTGCTCAACTTTCTTCGGCCGAGCTCCGGAGTGGGCGGTCTGTTATCCCCCCCAAGCGGGTTCTCGTAGAAAACAAAGTCCTTTTCCGACAAGGACGAGTTTCCAACTCCAGAGGAGGAATGCATGTGGGTTTTGGTATGGAAGCCGTTCAGCGTGGATCGGCTGTGTCCGTTCAGATCGGACATGGTGGGAGCCAGCGACGCCGCGTACGCCAACTGCGAGTATGAATGAGGCTCGTTGATCAAGCCAAGAGAGGAGTGTCTATTGTGGGACGTCTGGGATCCAGATCCATGGACCGACCCGTGCTGCGTGTCAAAGTTGTACCCTCCTGCAAGCAAGAACGGGTTGGGGTCGAGGCTCGAGCTGTTATCGTGGAGCGCGGGTTTCTCTGTGATTGGGCCCGATAACGTAAACTCGTCATCGTAGTCTTCCTCCTCGCGGCGGTTTCGAAGAAGAAGGAAAAAGGCGAGAACAAGGAGAACCACCCCAGCTAGCGAGCCAATCACGGCGCCCGCTATCCCGCCTGCGGACAAACCTTTCTTGTTGTTTCCAGCAGGAATGGCCGTGGTGCTAGCAGCCAGGTCGGTGGGTTGTGAGGACGGGGTGATGGTTCGGAACACCACCGATTGGAAGCCCGAGCCTTGTACCGTGGATACAATGGTTACGGGCGTGAGCGAGGTTGTGGGGGATGTGGGGGATGTAGATGTAGTGGATGAAGATGAAGATGTAGTTGTAGTACTTGATGACGTAATTGAAGATGACGAGGAGGAACTGGAGGTGGTACTGGAACTAGAACTAGAACTAGAACTGGAACTGGAGGTGGTACTAGAACTGGAACTGGAACTGGAACTACTAGAACTGGAACTACTACTAGTAGTGCTAGCACTACTAGCACTACTTGCATCCGCCATCATGGCATTCACATACACCAGAAAGTAGCCATCGCCTCCACACTTCTCCAAAGGATAGCCCTGACAGTTGACATTACAGTTCGAGTTATCCACCTTAAACTTGCTCTGCGGAGCCGTGTCGCCACAATAACAGTACTTTCCGTCCAACAACGCCATCACTCGCTTGCCGGCACATTTCAGCTCACAGTGGCCCGAGCTCTGGAAGGTGTTTTCGTCCAGGAAGCTGACAGAGATACCAGAACCCTGCTTGTAGCACCCCAGGATGGAGAATGCGTCTGAGTCTGCCACGACAAGCGGTAGTGCGAGAAGAAGACCTATTAGAAGCCGCGGGCCGTACATCTCGTGGTGTTTAGGGCCCCAAATTCTCTCACGGCGGATCCACTATTTATAAAGAAAGCTGGCGGAGGGAAAAAATAAATACAAAATATTACAAGAAACAGCACAAAGTGCAATCATTCCCAAATCGGTGCAACAATGGCGAGTCAATTTTAAAAAAAGAATTGGCTTCTTGGGATTCCACACACTGCGACTGTTGCCGTGTTAGGGGTGCAGCCTCTGGTTGGAAAATTGCACGTAAACCACAGCACATGTGCAATCTTCATGAGGCTACTTATCTATTCCCTTGGGTGGTATGGTACTGTCCATGCTACTCCTCCTTCCTTGGGCTATTGTCATCCTTTGTGTAAGTAGAACATGCATACTGCGATTCTCTTGCATAGCAATACCACTGCCCAACCACTACCAGGCCAGATTATACTCACTATCATGTTCATTCCCATCCCTCTTGCTTTACCTACCCTCTTACCTACTCTCCAGATTACCCCGTCCCACTTTCTGCTAAACGTGGCTTCCATTTCCACATGAAACACTCTCTGTTTTAGCTTCCAACTAACGCATAGCGTTAATAGAGATCGCCCCGGTGCTACTTGTCAAACAAAGATGCCGCAAAGCAATATCGGCGCTCCTGTGTTATTTAGTCAACCACCGTGGCCGGGTAACCCGCCCCGTCACGTGGAGCTCCAACTATAAATTGAAGAAAAATCTTCTCCTCTACTTTTTATCTTTTTCTTCTTCTTTAGGCATCCGCTAGTTGGTGAATTAGAAATATTGACACGGCCAAAATGGTTACTGTTTTAGTATCCGATGAGGCTGTGTTTTTCTTTTGCTGAGTTTTCCCGCTAGCTGGGTTTCTAGAGCATATAGCCCTTTTCGCTAACCACGACCGTTTTCGTTGGTCGTAGTTTGATAGTAGTTGGGCTGAAATTTGTAGATTGGGTTGTTGCAGTTGAGATGAGGTGGGGTTGCAGAAATTAAAATGAGGTTGCAGAAAAGAACTCGGCTGATGTATTCGGTTGGTATTCGGTTGATCTCGGCTGATCTCGGCTTAATCTACTCGCCTTTGATTTACTTTGAATCAATTGATCTTGATTTGATCTGGGTTGATTTGAATCAATTGATCTGATTTTACCAATTGATCTGATTTATCATTTTTACATTTCTCATTTTACCAATTGATCTGATTTCTCATTTCTATTTCTCATTTCTCATTTACATTTCATTTCCATTCTTGACATTTCATTCTTGACATTTCATCTCATTAGGTTATTCTACATTCTTCTTCTTCACTACATTCTACATTCATCTTCTTCACTCGTAAGTTTGGAATTTGAAACATTTCCAAAAAAGTGCAAAAAACATGAAACAAAGTCATATATTAATATTAACTACACCTGATTCGGGTCTAATTGGATCTCATCGGGAGGACATGCGGATTCGTATTCCGGTGGTTCAATGTATATAGGATCCTCAAACAATTGTAATTCGTAATCGAGATATTCTCCATATTCTCTACCATTAAGTTGATGAGATTCTCTATACCCATTAAGTTCTTGATGTTCTCTATACCCATTAAGTTCTTGAGATTCTCTATGTTCTCTATTTTCTTGATATTCTCTATGTTCTTGATATTCTTGAAGTTCTTGAAGTTCTTGAAATTCTCTATTTTCTAGATACTCTTGAAGTTCTCTATTTTCTAGATACCCAATATCTTGATACCCCTCTATATCTCTCAATTTGACGCCCTGGTGTTGATCTTGGAAACGAACATGGGCCTGTTCAGGATACCCAAACTCTCCATAGTACACATCTCCAGCCAATTGCACTGCTTCAACGTTTGCAGGTCTTCTCTGGTTCCCTCCAAGCCGCCAGGCCAAAGCATAAGCACATAACCCAGCAAAGTAAATGGCGCCCAAAATCGCCCAGTCCTGCGATTGCATTCCTTCCAGAACACACAATCCGCCGTCTGGAGTTTCAGCAAACCCTTCAGGGCATACAACGGGTGTTCTCATGGTTGTTTGTGGTAGTGGTAGTGGTAGTGGTTATTGGTTTATTAGTGAGTATAGGATCTTTATTTCCTGAATAGTTGAATGGAATATAGTTGAATGGAATATAATTGAATTGAATATAATTGAATAGTTGTATTACTGTAATATCACTAGAATATAGTTGAGTAGTTATGTATTACTGTAATCTCTCTGAATCTGTATTCTTTTGAAAATGATTTTATGAATTTGAACCTGGCGGCTGCAAAAAGCGCAAAGCGCAAAAAATGAAAGTCATAGAAATATTAAGAGAGAGATAGAGATATTAAGAGAGAGATAGAGATATTAAGAGATAGGATTAGTACTAGATCGGCTTGTAAGAGCTTGAAGTATACATACTTTCATCTATTGATACCAGAATTTCAGTTATTATTCATCTTTCATTTATTATTCATCTTCAGTATTCATATGGTTTTCATATGGTTTTCATATGGTTAGTTATCTTTCAGTTATTCATTATATTTCTTTTGTTCATGTTCAGTGCTTATTCTCTGACTTTATTGCAACAAATAAAAAATAATGAATATGGTTTGAGTTTAAATTTATGATTTCTAATTATTCACCGGAGCTTTGATACCACCGAGTAAACTATTTTTAACAGGTGTAAATTAAGAAGTATTTCATGTTAAGGGAAGGTTAGGAACTTTCCTCGATCAGATGTCAAGATGTTAAAGTGAAATGGTGTAGTATGTAGAGTATATATAGTACATATAACACATATAGTACATATAGTATATACATATACATATAATACATATAATACATTTAATACATATTCATATAAGCTTAAGCTCAGTGAAAATGACCAGATAATACACATCACAAGGCATACAAGGTAATATAAGGTCATATATAAGGTCATATACATATACAAGGTCATACATGGTGTGATGTATTGTAAATAGAACAAGCCAAAATTAAGGTATTGATAATAGTTACTAATAATAAATTAAAACAACTAAAAGTAGATAAGCCTTATTAGGCCATTCATGGATTAAGCGATGATACAGATCAAGGATTAAAAGATTAACTACAAGTATTAGAAATTGAACAAGTACTGGAAGTGGAAGTGGAACTTGAACTGGAACTGGAATTCTCTGATTTCTCTGATTTCTCTGAATTCTCTGAATTCTTCGAATTCCTCGAATCCTCGAATCCTCGAATTTAAAATATTACTACTTTAATAAATTTAAATCGAAACAACTAGAAGTTATATTAAAAAATAGGCTTAACATTACAATTCATATTAATTGTAGTGAATTCCCAGAACTTAGAGCACGTTCTATTTCTAATTCCAATTTCCATTTTCATTTTCATTCCCTTTCCTTCTCTTTAACTAAGGACTAAAAATCTCTAAAATGCTTTGAATTACAATGAATTACAATGAATTACAACTCCAGCTATATATTGAGCTATATATTGAGCTATCTTTTGAACTATCTATTGAACTAGATCCCGAGCTACTTAGAATTTTCATTTCCAGTTCCATTCAATTCTTCAATTCTTCTTCAATTCACTTCTTCAATTCTCAATCCTATATTTCATAACTAAGGACTAGATCTTTAAGAATTCGAGCTATATATTGAACTAGAGATAACTCGAGAATTCAACTAGAAATTGAGCTAGAGATGATTTAGAGATTGAACTAAAAATGAACCTTAGAACAGAATGAACTAGAAATTGACCAGAAGCATCAGAACTAGACTAGTACTAGTACTAGTACTAGAACTCTACACAACTAAAAGCTAGAACTAGAACTCGAACTAAAAGTTAGAACTCGAACTCGAACTCAAAATTCTTAAACTCATCTCAATTTCCCAAACTCTTATTATTCTTATTATTCTTGTTATTCTTGTTATTCTTGTATTCCCAAACTCTTCTCAGAATTCTTCGAATTCTTCGAATCCTCAAAAATCTCAAAATCCTCAAAATCTCAAAATCCTCAATTTCCAAGGCACCTCCCTTTAAAACGCGAAAACCCCCAACTCCACTAATTCCAACTCAAGTCAATTGATATGTCCACACTCCTACAAACACACATCGACACCGTTCTCTCGCTCGACATCCCGGACTTGCTCTCGGTAAACGCTCCAGCACCCATAATCTCGCCACACATCACCAAACTCAAGCTCGACCATATCCGCCACGAGGCCCGTTTGCTCCGGACCAACAGCCCGGAAACACTCAAGACATACTACCGGCTCGTGCAGTTGCTAGACGAGAAGACGTTTGTGACGTCCAGGTTGATTGAGCGCTTTGAGACGCTGTACCAGCGGGAATCTTCTCCAATTTCTGAAACGGAACCGGAACCTCAACCTGAAACCGAAGAAACTTTGACTTCTCTTAGGTCTCGGTTACTCTCGGGAGGATCCCATACTAATCTCGACACTTCGGGAAGACAGAACGACCAGCACGAGGCGCTCCAGAGCAATATCGTGGCGGATTTACTAGATATGAGTAGTGTGTTTAAACAGAATACAGCCAAGTTTGCCAGCACTTTGGCCAGTAGCAATAGGAAACTCGATGAAACAGCGGAAAACCTCTTGAAAAACTCCAGCTTGTTCCAGAACGTCAACCGGAACTTGAATAACTACGTGGAGAACAAAACGGGCTATAAAATCGGTCTTTTCTTTCTCATCAAGTGTGTGGCGGGGTTGATCGTGCTGTTCTTGGTCATGGTGGTGTTGACAAAGTTGTTGCCGAGCTTGTAGATTTAAGATTTAAGAGATTCGAGACTTTTAGTGATTTGAATATTTTCAGTGATTTCATTGATTTAAATTATTTAAGTCGTTTAAGAGATTTAAGAGATTTCAGAAATTTGAGAAATATAAGAAATACAAGAGTTTTGAGTGATTTAAGTTATTTGAATCTTAAGTGATTTAAGTGATTTCAGCGTTTTCAGAGTTTTCAGTGAGTTGTGAATATGAGAAATAGAAGTGAAGTGATTTGTGAAATATGAGATTTAAGGTATTTAAGTGATTTGAGTGATTTCAGAGATTGAAATTATTTAAGAGATTTCAGAGTTTTAAATTATTTAAGAGATTTCTGTGATTTAAGAGATTTGAATATTTTAAGAAATAGAAGAGTTTTGAGAGATTTCAGAGATATGAATATTTTAAATGATTTGAATTTTTTAAGTTATTTGAAAATACAAGAAATAGAAGAGTTTTTAATCTTTTAAGTGATTTAAATTTTAAGTGATTTCAGAGATTTAAGAGATTTGAGAAATACAAGAAATAGAAAAGAATTCAGAAATATAAGAAATAAAAGAATTTTGAGTCTTTTAAGAGATTTCAGTGATTTAAGTTATTTAAGTGATTTGAATTATTTAAGAGATTTCAGTGATTTCAGTTATTTGAGAGTTTTAAGAGATTTGAATCTTTTAAGTGATTTATTCGAATTCAGAGATTTCAATGTTTTGAGAAATATGAGATTTGAGTCTAAAGAGATTTTAGAGATTTAAATTATTTGAGAAATATAAGAATAGAAGAGTTTTGAGTCTTTGAGATTTGAGTCTTTTAAGAAATTTCAGAGATCTAAGAAATAAAAGAGTTTTGAGAGATTTAAGGGATTCGAAACTTTAAGTGATTTAAATTATTTACGTGATTTGAGTCTTTTAAGAGATTTAAGAGAACTCAGAGAACTCAGAGATTTGTGAAATAGAAGAGATTTGAGAATCTTTTAAGTGATTTAAATTATTTAAGAGATTTAAGAAATTTTTGAATATTTTGAATATTTTAAGAGATTTCGGAGATTTAAATTATTTATGAGATTTCAGAGATTTGAATCTTTTAAGAGATGAGTGATTGAAGAGTTAATGTCCAGTTAATATCTTCGGTATTTCAAGTCGTTAATGTCTTATTTTTTGATATTAAGTAGTTAATATCCTAAAGAAAGTCATAACATTAGTCATTTAAAGAAAGTCATTTAAATGGAATCAACGATTAAAGATCTGTTGTACTACAATGTCGTATCTTATGTTTCAGACATTTGAGATATCTATTTATTCTTAGTTACTAATATAAACAGAATATAGATAGTCCAAAAGCAGCTAAATAAGAAAATTAATTGAATATTCTCATAGAGAGAAACAAGAATTAAAGAACTCGTGCTTTGTATAAAAGAAATACAAGAACTCGTGCTTTGTATAAATAAGAAATACAAGAAAACTCATAAAATCAAGAATTACTCATAAACTCGTAGTTCTCTTTTAGTATAAAATAGAAAATTACAAGAAAACTCGTAAAATCATAAAATCAAGAAAACTCGTAAAATCATAAAATCAAGAACTCTCTCTTTTTTAAACTCGTAGCGCTTAAAATCAAGAAATACGGGAAAATTACAAGAAAACTCGTAGTGCTTAAAATCAAGAATTAAAGAAAACTCGTAGTTTTAAAACTACAACTACTCGTAGTTTGCTTAATATAAAATCAAGAATTAAAGAAAACTTGTAGTTTGTATAATCAAGAATTATAAGAAAACTACTCGTAGTTTGTATAAAAGAATTAAAGAAAACTCGTTGCTTATTATAAAAGAAATATATAAAGAAAAAACTCCTAGTGCTTAAAATCAAGAATTACAAGAAAACTCGCATTTTGTATAAATAAGAAATACAAAGAAACTCGTAATTTTCTTAGAATCAAGAATTACTCGTAAAAACAAGAATTAAAGAAAACTCGTAGTGCTTTTTTTTTTGTGCTTAAAATCAAGAACTAAAGAAAACTTGTAATTTGCTTAAATTAAGAATTACAAGAAAATTACAAGAAAACTCGTAGTTTAAAAACTACAAGGAAACTCGTACTTTGCTTAATATAAAATCAAAAATTAAAGAAAACTCGTAGTTCTCTTTTAGTATAAAATCAAGAAATACAAGAAAACTCGTAGTTTGTATAAAAACAAGAATTACTCGTAAAATCAAAAACTACAAGAAAACTCGTAGCTTTGTATAATCAAGAATTAAAGAAAACTCGTAGTTTAAAAACAAAACTACACTACTCGCTTCGCTCGTAATAACAAACTACTCGCTTCGCTCGTAGTTTAAAAACTAATACTAATAAACTATATGAAGAAACTACCCTGAAAACCATAATTACGCGGAAAATTAATAGGAGAAACGAAAAATGCAAATACGGACTAATCTCTTTCCAAATCATCAACTTGTTCAAACTCGTTTTCGGAAAAAGAAGGCGACATTTCCAAAAGCTGGCCGGGCGAGTTGAATTGTCCATTGTTCTGGTTGTTATTGTTATTTTGAAACTGTCTTGGAAGATTCCCACACCTGTCCTTACCAAAGTTGATTTTTAACGATTTATAATCTCCAAACGACTTTATCCCATCAATGGCCTTTATAGCATTGGCAATATTAACGAAATTAATAAAAGCACAATTCTTTTCCTCCAAATAATTAATTTGTTCAATATCGCCAAACTTGGAAAAATCGTCTCTCAATTTATTCGGATTATAATAATCGAAATCAGTGATATTCCCAATATAAATGTTTCTCAGAGCTCCATTGGAAACAGCCAAAGATAAAGCGTTAGGTAAAGGACCCGAGTGTTTTCCCCAGCCAACCTTGATTCTACGGTTATGGATGGTTAAGCCGTGTAATTGGCACATAGCAAAGAACTGGGCCGTGGCAATGGGGTCAATAAAAGTGATAAAACAAACGTGTCTTTCCTTTAAAAACCGAATACTCTGTAATAACCCACCTCTAACTACATTACAAATCTCCTCTACAGACGAGTCCTGGTGTAAATTGCCCAAATAAACCGTTCTATTGCCCAAATTGTTGGCTCCTCCTGCTTGAGTGGCAATCTGGGCTGCGGCTGCGGATTGTTGCACCAAAGCGGAAGAAATAAACTCCCGGTCGGCTGCGGTTACAATATGTTCCATTCCCGGAGCCAAGCCGAGGTATTGCGCCGCGTTATGCTGCTGGGTTTTGGTTATAAAAGCGCATCTGTCTTTTCCATAGAAACACTTTTTATCCAAGTACTTTTCCTTTAAGGGTAAATTGGCTACGCATCTGATTGCGCTTAAAATACTTAAGAAATGGATAAACGCAATTCCTTTTTCGGGAATAATCTTGATACAATCAATAACTCCGTAGCACGAAAGATCCTCACGGAGTTCTTCTTCCGTGATGATATCGCCGTTAACGGGGTTATTCAAGTTGCCTAGGTAGACATTTCTGGTAGCTCCATCTCTTTGAATAGCCTCCATAACTGCAGGAAGAATCGAGGTGTTTTTCCCCCAGCCAATTCTTATATCGTGGCCTTTTATACTCAATTTCTTTAAAATACAATCCGAATGGAATAATAAAGCCGATTGGTGGTCGATAAAACTGATAAAAGCGCAGTTTTTGGCTGGTAAAATCTTGACGCTTTCCAAAATCCCGGAACGGACGTAATCCAACAACTCGTTGGGCTGGATATCCGAGGGAATGTTGCCGAGATAAACGGTTCGGGAAGGAGCAGCCGAGGGTTTGGAGCTCTGCATGGGTTGACCCTGGTTCAAGTTCATTTGGGGATTTCCATTCGTGTAAAGGTCGTTGTTTTTATACTGGTTAAAAGAGGAATACTCGTTAAAGTAGTCTGGCTGGGAACTGGGCGAGTTCTCAAACGGCTCCGCTTGATATTGCCCGTATTGCTCGTAGTTCTGTCTGGAATCCACCTGGGGTAACGACTCCTGTAAAAGGTCGTCGTTTTGGTAGTACTGGGGGTAATAAGGTTGGGAAATGTACTGCTGGGGAATTCCCGTGAAAGGGTCGTAGTAGGTCATGTGGTTGGTATGATAAACTAGTATGATTAACTAGTATGGTAAACTAGTATGGTAATGGTAATGTAACTTCACGAACTAAAATAAAGGAAATGAAATAGTATACAAACTTGAACTGAAAATGAAACAACACAACCAATGTACTAAAAGTACCTTCTTTCGATTAATAAATGATGATGGATTTTCACTACAGAGGAAAAGAAGTGACAAGTAAAAGGCGAAAAAACAGAAACAAAAAAGGAAAGAGAAAATAGTAAAGTTTTTCTAGTTCCAAATTTTCCCTACAAATTTTACGCTATTTTTTGGCAAATTTGAGGCAAATTTGAGGCAAATTTTGCCAAATTTTCCCTACAAAATTTACGCTATTTTTTGGCAGGTTTTTGCGAGGCGTTTGAATTCGTAGCATACGTATAATATACGTATGATATACGTCTTGTATACGTCTTGTATGATTACGTTACATGTATTATAATTACGTTCTGACTTTTTATAGTTTTCCAGGTATTCTATGGATAATATCATTCTTCTAGTTATCTCTAGCGACGATTTCTCTAGCGAGGATTCCGCGACACTTTTTGCGAGAATTGAGATTTGCGAGGAGAACTGAAAATTTTCACTGCGATGGATTCACGTGAGAGTAATATTAATAGTATAAGTAGGAGTAGTAGTAATAGTATAGTAACAGTATAGTAATAGTACTCTTACTCTTACTCTTACGGATCCGTTTAATCCGAATCGCTACTGGAATGTAGCGAATAGGGGCAGGATCTCCGCGCTCACGCTACCGCAACAACTCCCTTTGACCCTGTTACTCCGTAGCTCCATTCCTGCAGATGCCTCTTGTAAACTTGCCACTTGTCCATCATGGAAGTTAGAGCAAGCGTTTGTGGAATGTACTGGTATTCTGACATTATAGATAATACGATTCTGATATTATAATATTACAATACGATTACTGATATTATAATACTGATATTATAACATTATACTGATTCTAATACTGATTCTAATACACCTCTTTTTCTCTTTTAATACTTCTCTTCTAAACTTACCTTCTACCCCTGATCCCCTGAACTTCTCTGGAATTCTAAACCTAAAATATCATAACTATTTATTCACTATAATCGGTGGAGTCGTCTTGGTCCGTTACCTTCTCTTCCATACTGTCTTTTATTTCCGACGGAAGTTTCGAAGTTAAAGGTGATGTTTCGATACTTTTGGAATGGTTTTCATGGTTTTCATGGTTTTTAGTATTTTCGGTATTTTCAGTATTTTCAGTATTTTCGGTATTTTTAGTATTTTCATGATTTTCAATTCCTTCAATTTCTTTACTTTCTTTTGTTTCCCTTTCATCTTCAATATAATCTTCATCAATACAATCTTCATTTAAATCCTTATCCTCTCCACTCATACTATCATCTGAAAACTCAGTTTCATTGTCTTTATCTTCATTATTGTCTTCATAGTCATTGTTTTCATTATAGTCTTTATAATCTTCATTATTGTCTTTATTATCTTCTTTATTGTCTTTAACTTCCTCTTTCTCCCTATGAAAAGAACCAATCCCTTCAACTTTAATCTTCTTTTCCACGCCTTCATCAACTTTATTATTATCTTCCCTCTTCACCCTTGACATTTCCCATATCTTATCCTTTTTAGAATTCAACAAGTAATAATACTTTTCCTCCATGTCTCGTATTATCGACTCATAATCACTCACCATTGTTTTATAATCACTTTGTAATTGCTTAAAATCCCGCTTCTCCTTAATAAGCTCGCTTCCAAGACCCTTGGCCTTTGCTTTCTCTTGATCCCTCTGAGCTATCACAAACAGAATCCAGTCCAATAAATCATCCAGCTCTTCAAGTTCCTGGATACTTTGTAAACTGAAAGATAACACGGTTACAGAAATCTCATCCTTTGTTTTAACACTAATCACTACTTGGTCTTCCTCTACAAACTCCCCATCCTCCATCTTCCCAACTATCTTCCCTGAAAGAACATAATCCGTTTCTCCAAATAGTACCTGTAATAAAATGTCCACGCTACTGATGTTATTATTGCTGTTCTTGATATTTTCATTTCCTATAATTCCTTTATAACTTCCTTCTTTATATACCCCTACGAAGCTCAATTGTTCTTCGTTGCATACATGCAAGAACATACGGGTGGATTCCACAAGCAGATTCGAGGTACTTTCCCGGATATCCAATGGAATTGATACGATGTTTGTAGGCATATTACTGGTAATAAATTAGTGAGTAGTTTTGTTAGTGCAATAAAAAGTGAATTGAATAAAAAGAGAATTGAATAAAAAGTGAATTGAATAGAAAGAGAAGTTGAATAAAAAGAGAATTGAATAGAAAGAATAAGAAAGTTGAATAAAAAGTTGAATAGTAGTAATAAGTATATTGATAAGTATATTGATAGTAAAGTATCATTACAAGTAACATAATCAAACTTTTACATTTTCCATGAAAACGCTTGGTTATATCACTTAAATAAATCTAATATTCTACAAAGAATACAGAACAAAGAATTGTTCTAGAATATCATTTCTTTAAATTTTAAACGAGTTCATCCAATAAACTTTAAACGCCTTAAACTCTTTCGTTAACTCATCAACAAATTCTCGGACACGGCAAAACGAGAGAAGATGAAAAAGACGGATTGTAAAAACCTGGCTGGATTTCAAAATAAAATAGATCAGTGTGTTCTTTATGAAAAGAAAAGCATTTATTGTTAGCACATGTACCCGAAATTCTTCCTAAAAAGAGAGATAGCGGTGATCGTATAAACACGATATACCAATACTTAATATTGATACTACGAGAAATACCGTCACTCTTCGGCTTGTTAAATACAAACCTTCATAAACCTTTGGTTTTCACTAAAATCATGAATTGGTTTGAATATTTATGGTGCTAAATTAATACTGGGTGCAAATTCTGGCCGTTTTTGTAATACAGGAAAAATATATATACTCATACTAAGATAACCTGGAAATACCAAATTCTGACTAGTATGTTTTTTTTCTCATCTCCATCTATTTGTTTCTATTTTGTTTCCATTTATTTCATTTTCTATTTCCTTTTCTATTTCCTTTTCTATGTCATTTCTATTTCTATTCATTTCCATTTTCTCTCATTTTTTCTCATTTTCTCATTTTTTTTGGGTGCAAATTTTTGCAGCCATTTAAAAAAAATAAAGCCATAAAACCGTAATAAAACCGTAATAAAAACGTAATAAAAACAGAATAAAAACCATGAAGTACTTAAATACATGTAATTCCATACTTAAAATAAAACATATAATAAATACAATAAATAAATATACAATAAACACATACAATACACATAAAAATACACATAAAAATACAAACTCACTACTCGCTTCGCTCGTAGACTCGCATACTCATATACTCGCTTCGCTCGTATATTCCTCGCATACTCGCTTCGCTCGTATGCTCAATAAAACGGCGTCCAACCAAAATAAACCAACGCCAAATTCCCCTCACTCCTTGCCTCATTAATCAACTCCCTAACCACAGCCTCATCACTCAACCCCCCCGCAATCAACTTATCTCCAACCATCAAAACAGCACTTCCAGCCTCACTTCCATCTTCTTCTCGTAAATTCACCTCTTCCTGAAGTCTTTTCTTCCGAATCGGCGATAAACTCCACGAATAAAGCGGATCCCAGCGTAAAACGTCCAAAATGGAAATAATATGGTCTTTATTCTTTCTTAAAACTCTAAACGTATGCTCACATGACTTTTTAAACACGCCTTCTACGCCAGAACACCCGAATCCGTCCACTAAATCCCGAGTAAGCCGGAACGGAACTGTTTCCGGTATAGGCAACCGTTTTCCCTGGTCAAAAGCCACGCCGAGATCTATATGTATAGGCTCTCCGGAGTTCTTATCTAGTAGGATATTATTACAATGGCGGTCTCCTAGGCCTAGAACGTGGCCTACTATAGAGTTAGTAGCCATTCCATGAGTATACGCGATTCTACTGCTAAACCAGGAATCCGGAGTTACAAACGTTTCTGTGAAAAATCGATGCAACATTGGTTTCGTTAGATTTAAAATCTCATCGAAAACTCGTAAACGTTCCATTTTTTCTCCACTCTGGCATTTTTTCATCATACTTCTCGCACTATCTAATCCGATTTTATCGAATTTCTCGTGATACGGCTTAACTACATCGATAAGAGCCATAGAATCGGGAACAAACTCGATGATTCCAGAGGTAGGACCCAAGGGAATGGCCTTATAAGTGCGTATACTTAACCTACGTTTCCGTGTTTCCTTATCTTGGGCAAATATATGGTTCACTTTATCGAAAACCTGCTCCATAATCGAATCCTGGCGTAAATCGTCCGTTCCGCTTTTGAAAAGAACTTTATGGATTTTTCCAGTAGTTAACACGAACTGGGCGATTTTCGGAAGACTCAACCCGGAAGTTGCGATTTGTATGGTTTTCTCCGTTTTAAGCATTCGGGGAATATTACTATACTTGGTAGTTGTATCTACGGGAATACTTAAAGTAGGAGGAGGAATCAGCGGTAATTCGGAGATCCAATAACTTCCATTTTCGATCTTTTCTAGATTTAAGATCTTATTCTTTTTTGATTTCACTAGGGATAAGGAAATCGCTTCATTAAAGAACTTTTCAACTTCTTTATATTTGGCCAATTTTTCCCAGATTTTTTTCGCAGCCGCGGATTTTGCAGCCATTGTGGGATTTGCGCTGGAAAAAGATTCGTGTTTTTTAAGAGAAAGTAATTGGAATAGAGAATGATAAGGATGATCTAGACATAGGTTTACTATTAAGGCACTTAGAAGGTTTTGGAAAGCACTGGAATCGCTGGAAAGTCGGGAAATTAACTGAGTACACCAGCTAACTAGTTTATGACTAGGTAACGAAACTAAATCACATTCAATCTTTTTATTAAGAGATTCGTTTTCCGAGTGCTCGAGCCATAAAGAAAAGAACTTATCTAGTGACTCATCATTATCTAATGCATCTACAGTGATACTTTTCAAATAATACTCCACTGCCTTATTTGAAAAGCGCTCTTTATTTTCCTTCATCACGGCCAAATCCGTGGATTCGGCGGAAAATTGGAGTTTTAATTTACTGTAAAAACGCTGGACCGACGTTTTTTCATTTGCAGCCACTTTCACAGTACTATAGTGATTTTTCAACTCGCTAATTTCTCCACGTTTTTCCGCCACTCTTTTCTCGAGTTTTTCGATTTCCTCGGAAAGATTCCGCGATTTATACTGCTGTTCACAGAAATGGCCCATTAATCGGTATACTTTTTCCGATTTTTCCATGTTTTCCACAGGCAAAACGTATTTCTGCATGATTTTAGGCGCCAATTCCTGGCGAGATTCCGCCATCCAGCCCACTAATTTCGCATTCATAAGACTCTGGGCTACACAAAGGCTTTTTACAGGTAATACTATACTTCCGTCTTTTTCCAAGTCCTTAAGCATAACTACAGCGAGACTGGTTTGGCCCTGGGCCCATAAAGTACATGCGGCCTGGAACCGCGAGAAGTTGTGGATTTTGGGGTCGGTAAAGTGCAGTTTTACGATTTCGTTGATGAAAACCGCAGAACTCGTCATTTTCTGCGGAATTCCACTAAACATCGCCAAGTTGTTGTACCTGGAAAGTTCGTTAATTGCTCCGAGAAAAAAGTGGGAGGAATTGGAATTGGAATTTGAGGAATTGGAATTTGAGGAATTTGAGGAATTGGAATTTTCTTTGAATTTTCCTGTGAAATTTTCTTTGGTTTTTCCCATTATTTGTAAAGCCACCTGCCTTGCTAATAGAATACTTTCAGTTTGGTGCATTTCACTAGTTTCAAACCAGGAAGTACGGCTATTAAAATTCTCTACGCTTTCTAAAACATTCTCACTGTTAACTACATCTTTTATGGCTGAAACTATGGCGAGTTTCTTGAGCATGTTTTCCTCTTTTCTTGCTAAAACCTCAATAGCCACGTTTTCGCAGATTTCCTCGGCTTGCAAAGGATAATCGTGGATTTGTTTTAACGCTTTATAAACTACCAGGTGTTCTGAAGTGGTTTCCGGAATAGGAAGTTCCCAGCGGCTCAATTTCCACGCCCATTCGTAGTTATTTCCGAGAAGCGACAGCGCGCCTAGAAAGCCGTGGGTTAGCATGTTTGAAGTAAGAGAAGAAATAAGAGAAGGAACTTCTCTTATTTCGGGGTCAAAGTTTTCGTTTATTTCAAAGTTATCTTCACTTTCGCTTATTTCCGAGATTTCTCTTATTCCCGAGGTTCCAAAAAAATCCCCGCCCTCGCTTATTTCCGAGATATTTGTTATTCCCGAGGTAAAATTTTCAAAATCACCATTTCTTATTCCCGAATTTTCCCTTATTTCCGAGCTTCTGGAAATTCCCACATCTAACAAAGCACTACTATACTGAAGTTTATTCCTGGAAAACGCAAACTCCACGGAAGCCTCGGAAGGAAGACCTTCCGATAAATCTTCATCTAAACTTCCATAAACTTCGCCTAAAACCTTGGAATCCTCTAAAGTAATATAAACTTTTTCTATGGAATATTTCCAATCCTCAAATAAAAGAAGCGAAGTTTTCGCAAGCGAAGTTTTCGCAGCCATTTTGTAAAACCTGTATAAATCGAGAAGCCCGTAAACTTTCTCAAACAGCTTGATTCCTTTTTTAGCTCCTATTCGAATCATAAGGATTATACGAAGAAAAAGCTCGCAACTCGTAGTATCCAGTTTAGTTTCTAAAAATCCTCTAATAAGCAAAATCACCAATTCCCCTCCATTCTTTTTAAGATTTATAAAGTAACAGATAAAAAAAGGAAGCGCTTTTTGTGCAAAATCAGGAACTTTAATCACAAAACTCGAAATTAAAACCGCTATACTCGTATACATTGAGATTTCCTGGAGAAACGCGAGTAAAAGTTTCGAAGTCCAGCGAGAAAACGGTTCTAGAATTAGCACGTCTATATTTTTTATTAAAACGTCAATTTCATCGCCTACAAAATCCACATCCACGTCATTTAAAAGAATACACGAGTGTAAATCTAAGGGAAGGATATAAGAAAACCGAGTATACATCTCGGTATAGTTAAGAAACGAGCTGGTTTTGTTTTTACTGTACATATACTGGAGAGTTCCTAGTATAGTCTCACTACATTCCAGGTTATATTCCGATATTAACTCGATGATTTTATCCAAAAACTTGATTTCCAGGAAATCGGGGAAGTCGAATTCGGGAAATTCTCTGGGAATTTCGCCTCCTAAAAGGTAAAAATTAGCGAGATACTGAAAACACCAGAGTTGAAAGGATTTCGAGTAATTCGATAAATTCGAAGAGACTAGAACTTTTATAACTTTAGGATTATAATTTGAAGGTAAATTTACCAGAATATACGGAAATATCTGGGAAATCAACGAAATCAGCCCGGATTTGATCATACTTTCGATATCTTTAGTACTTACATTGCATACTGGATTTCCAGAAAGAATACACGCTGCGGCTTTTAAAGGCGGAGTTTCCAAATCTGGAAGGTTTATAGGAACTTTATTTTCAAGAAAATTCACTAAAATCGTGATAATTGAACTTTTTGTTTTCGGAAGAATCGAGATTATTTTACAAACATCGTTCCTTAATTCTTCTTCTTTTACAAAAGGACAAATTAAATTTACCAAAAGGTCGGAAACTTTTTCATCAAAGGAATCTGCGAAAATCATCACTAATTTGATTTTCCGGAGAATTATAAGGGGATTTCCTGGAATTAGCGAAATTCTCCGTATAAGAAAATAAACTTGCTGGGAATTCCAAAAAGATACCGAATACTTTTTTACGAGTTTCCTTATTAAATCCACAGAAGATCCAAGAGAAACCGTTTTCTCGGGTCTTTCGAGGATTTTTTCCGAAATAAGAGAATTTGCGATTTTTTCCGAAATAAGAGAATTTGCAATTTTTGTATTAAAAAATTGGAGAATTTCCATTTCATTCGAAACATCGGTCATTTTGAATATTTCAAGAATTATAAGAACAAGTTTAGTTGTAAATTCCTCTTTTACGTTTAAAAACTGAGATAACTTTTCAAAAATACAATTCCTAATTCCATCTTTGGTAAAAGATAAAGGAATTATAACCAGTAAAGCTTCTTTTACTAACGAATTTACTGGGGTTTTTTTGATTTTCGAAATCTCCTCAAGAAGATTTTTATCCTGAAAACTTTCCGGGTTTCCAGAAATTACCAAACCCACTAATTCCTTATAATTTTCCGCTATAAAAGAATCGTAGGAATATCCAAATAAGGAAAACGGAAAAGAAGAAATAACATCAAAACGCATCCAACAGCCTAAAATCTCGTACCTATAAACTTTAAAAAGCGCTTTAGGAGAATACCCGTATTTATACAAAATTACTTGTAAATACGGAAGAAAAAGCGGAAACCGGGAAAACTCAAGAAGGTTAAATAACGAGGAAAGCATGATTTGGGCCGAGGCTTGGGAAATCCCTTGAAAGAAAAGAGTATACGTCGCTATACTTTCGATATTATTTGGAGAAAACAGAAGAAAATTATACCACGAATTTGATTTTCTTAGGAGTTTTATGAGATCCGGGATTAATTTGATTTTCGTGATATTTGCGCTTTTTTCGAAATATTTGAAAAATACCGAAGAATTTGAATCAGAATTTGAATCAAAATTTGAATCTAAATCTAAATTTAAATTCAAATTTAAATTCGAAATTTCGTGAAAAACGAGAAATCGACAAAAACTCGAAACTCCTTTTTCAGAAAGTATTAATTCCTTTTCTCCACAAGTAATTAACCAACGAATCATATCATGACAATCTTTTGAAAAATCGGAGTCATAATTTAAAATCGGACCTATTTCTGCTAAAATCGTGGAAATAGAACAAATTGTAATTTCATTTCTTTCAAATTCATGACAGGAAAGAAGTTTTTCTCCTAAAATCCGTATAAACTTTGATAAAAAAGGAATATACGAATTATCCAAGGGAGTACCCTTTAAATACTCAGCTATATACTTACTAGCATAAAGAACTCCAACCAGGTCTATACTACTAATATACTCATTTAAATCGGATAAATTCCCGTTTTGAAGAAGAAATTTCACAGATAATTCCGCTAAAAATTCCCTGCTAATTTCCTCAAATCGAACTTCGCTAAATTCTTCATCTAAAAGAGAACGAGGTTGTGATTTTGGATTTAGTAAATTTGGAAGAAGAGTTTTGAATTTTTTATAAGGAAAAGAGGGAAAATTTAATCCCAGATTGGTTAAAAGGGAAAGGATTTGGGTGGTTTCTTCGGGGGTTAAGGTTATAAATGAAAGTTCGGAGAATTCAAAAAATTCAAAAAACTCCGATTTATCGGAGTTTTTGGGGTTTTTTGGAATTTCTGAGATTTCTGAAATTTTCGTTTTTTTTGAAAATTCGAAAAACTCAGAATTTTCGGGGTTTTTTAGGTTTTTTGGGTTTTTTAAAAAATCCGATTTTTCTGAGTTTTTTGGAATTTCTGAGATTTCTAAGAATTTTGGATTTTTTGAGATTTCTGGAATTTCTGAAAATTTCGAAATTTCTAAATTATTCGATTTTTCTGAGATTTTCGATTTTTCTGAAATTTTCGAGATTTCTTGATTTTCTGGAAATTTTGGATTTTTTTCTATTTCAAAAAATTTCGAGTTTTCTGAAAATTTCGAGATTTCTGAGATTTCTGAAAATTTTGAGATTTTTTGGTTTTTTTGGTTTTTTTGGTTTTTTTCAATTTCCAAAAACTCCGATAAATCGGAGTTTTCCTGATTTCTTTCAATCTCCAAAAACCCCCTCACCACCAAAACCCACTGAAACCTCTCAACCACCGAAAAATCCCCTTTTCTAATAAAATCCATACAAAACTTTATACTTTTTTTATCCTTTGGTAATTTTCCAATTTCTATTTCCTCGTAAATTTCCTCTTTTTCATTTTTTAAAAGTATAAAATTTTCCAAACTTTCAAAACTTTTACTCAACTCGAAAATATCGCTAAGAACTCCTTTATACGGAATAACCTTAAACTTATAAGTAACTTTATATCCGCTTAACCAAGCGAGAAACGTCGGTAATTCGCTACATACACGACCATTCCATTTACTAAGCATCCAGTTATAAACTTTCGTATTTATATTCTTTACCACTTTATGGATTCCGTACCAGAAAAGAAAACTTTCATTGGAAATTTCATAGGGTCCGTTTATTTCTGAAAGTTCTATGAGATTTTCAAGTTGAGTGATTATACTTTTAGTGATTTTAATTTTACAAAGAATCCGGAAAATCGTGGTACAAGCATAAGGCGAGATTTCTGGGTTTTTAAGAAATTGAAGCGAAATCTTGAGGATTTGCGATAATTCGCTGGAATTATATTCTCCTAAAAACGTATAAGTACAAAGAATCGACCAGAAATGAAGTTCATTGGATTCAAAAGTAGAAAGAATGTTCATTTTAATATTCATTTTAACTTCTTCGTTTATATTTTTATGGAAAAGAAGTATTTGAAGGCCCATTTCTTGTACTTTTATATCTCGATAATTTAATAAACGGCTGCAAAATTCGGAAATATTTGATGAATTTTTTAGCGAATCATTTACAAATTCCACTTTTTGACGTTTAGAATGAAATCCAAAGATTTCTTCATTTTTACTTTTCGCTTTTAAAATGAAAAACGTGTGGATTAATCGAGTTAGGCCTTGGACAAAAAGCCACGGTTTATGGTTATTTGAAGAAAGATGGATATACCGAAGAATAAAGGGGGTTTTTTGGTTATTTGAGGAAATGGAAATGTCTCCTGGAGAAAAAATAAAGGGAGAAGTGTTGATTCTCAGGATTAAATTGGTTATTAGGGATTTTATAAGGGAAATATTAAAGTCACTTTTATGGAAATCACGATCACTTTTATGGAAATCACCTAAATGAAGATCCACGTTATTCTGGAAAGTATCTTGGATTGAATTTGAATTATCGGGGTTTTGGAAATTAGGGGGTTTTGGGGGGTTTTCATAATTTGGATTTTTTTCGAAATTAGGGGGTTTGAAATTGGGGGGTTTTTTATTAAGGGGGTTTAAATTAGGGGGGTTTTCGGGATTAAGGGGTTTTTTAAAATTAGGGGTTTTCTCATTTTCATAATTTAGGGGGTTTTTTAAATTGGGGGTTTTTTCATTTTCGAAATTTAGGGGGTTTTCAAAATTAGGGGGTTTTTCATAATTTCCATTTTCTTTTCTTCTTATTATCTCATGAACACTTGATAAATTCAAAAAGACTAGAAACTGGTTCTGGAGATTTTCCCAGGAAGTATGGTAATACGAATTAATCAAAGAAACTCCAATTTCCACGATTCTACCCACAAAAAAAGTATCCTGAGTCGAAAGAACAACCACGAGTTTATTAATGATTTTAAAGATAATAATGATTAAAATGGATTCTTTTTTATAAAAGGAGATTGTATTGCGAAGAATTTCTAGTAAATCAAAGTAGTTTTCAAGAAGTAAAAGCGAATTTATACTTTTCTCACATTGTAAAATATTCAGTAAACTAGTATACAAATCAATCAAGTTCTCGTCATTTCGTATACTTTTTTTTATAAAAAGAAAGATTCGAGAAAAATCAGAACGAGTTAAATGGTTCTGAAAATACTCTATACCCGTTATTCTCGCTATAACCCGGATAAGATCGGGAACGGGATTATTCCTCATACACTCGATACTTTTCGAAATTATCTCAACCAAAGTTTTATATTTAAGAAGTTTCGCGTGTTTTTCAACAAGAATACGCAAACAACTGCAAATTCGAGTTATACGGAGTTCCACGGGACTGGACTTGCTACTTTCAAAGATTATACTTTCCTGGAGAAGAAGATTGAGTATAGAAGAGAAAAGAAGCCGAGGAGGCGGGATTTTTGAGTTTGCGAGGGTTTCGAGGGTGGAAATTCCGAGGTTTTTGTCTTTGGTTTTGGGGGAAGAGAGGAGGGTGAGGAGTTGCATGGAAACGAGAAAACCGAAGGTTTTTGAGGTTTTGAGGTTTTTGAGGTTATTATGAAAAAACCGAAGGTTTTTGAGGTGCAATTTACTAAAAAACCGAAGGTTTTTGAGGTTTTTTAGGTGTAATTTACTAAAAAACCGAAGGTTTTTTAGTTTTTATTAGTGAATTGGAGGTTTTTTTCACTTTATTTATGAAAAAAATCTGAAAAAACTGAAGGTTTTTTAGTTTTAATTGGTAAATTGGAGGTTTTTTTCACTTTATTTATGAGAAAACCAAAAAAAACTGGAAATTTTTGAGTTTTTTTTTAGGTTTAATTGGAAAATTGAATATTTCTTTCTCTTTTTATTGGAAAATTGAAGATTTAATTTCCTTTATTTTAAAGAAAACTGTAAAAAAACCGGAGATTTTTGATGTTTTTGAGGTTTTATTCGTAAATTGAAGATTTATTCTCCTTTTAATTGGAAAATGAAGATTTATGTTCCTTTATTACTTTAGAAACCGATGGTTTTTTAGGTTTTATCACTAAATTGAAGGTATATTTTCCTTTTTATTCAAGAAAACTGAAGGTTTTTTTAGGTTTTATAGTAAATTGAAGATTTATTTCCCTTTTTATTCGAGAAAAAACTGAAAAACCCGGAGATTTTTGAGATTTTATCAGTAAATCGAAGGTATATTGAAGGTTTTTTTGCCTTTATTCAAAAAAAAACCGAAAAACCGAAAAAACTGGAGATTTTGAGGTTTTCGAGGTTTAATTAAAGGATGTTTCTTTATTTAAGAAAAAAATTCGAAAAAACAAAGATTTTTGAGGTTCCTTTATAATTAAGAAATCTTTGTTTTTGAGATTTACTAGTAAACTGAAATTTTAATTTTCCCTTATTATTCGAGAAAACCGAAGGTTAAATGAAGATTTAAGTTCCTTATTATTCGTTTTTGTTTAATCGTAATTGAATATTCAGTAAATCTTTTTTGATGTTTTATTGGAAAATTGATGTTACCTTATTTAGTAAATTAAGGTTTATTTTATAATCAGTAAATCGAAGATTATATGAGAAACCCTGCTAGTAAACTTATTATTTTAGATTACTATGATTTTTAGGTTCCTTTATTATTCAGTAACTGAAGATTTTATGTTACGTTGAAAGAAAACGATTTTATAATCGGTATACCTTTTTTTAATAAACCTTAAGTTAATCAGTAATTGAAGATTTTGGTAATTAATAAACTGAAATTAAATTAGTAACTCGTATTTTTATAATCAGACCTTTCTTTAATTTTTTGTAAATCGGTATATCGAAGATTTCTTAGGAAACTGAAGATTTCTTGGATTTTGATAATAAACGAAATAAATTACCAGTAACTTTGTGATTAATAAATGTTACTAGTACTAAACTTGAACTAATGATAGTACTTTAAAAACTGAAGGTATTTCGTTTTCTGATTTATCTTAAGACCTGATAACTTTAGGATGTAATAGGTTTCTTATTTATTATGTTTCTTATTATGAGATGTAATATATCAATAAAAGATATAAACTAATAAATGTAATCTAATATTATAGTGATCGTTAACTTAGATTCATGTAATAGGAATGATTCTGTGTTGATTTATTTAAATGTGGGATTTCAGATTTGATAGAGAGAAAATTAAAGAGAAATTTGAAAATTAAAAAGAGAAAATTAAAAAGAGAAGAAAATTAAAAGAAGAAGAGAAGAAACAAAGAAGAAACAAGAAATAATAAAAGAAGAAGAAACAAGAGAAGAGAAGAGAAGAGAAAAAAAGATACAATACAAGAAGATACATGAGAAGTTATATGATACATGTTTCAGGTAATAACTGATGACTCAGTATAATCATTACTTGTAACATACTTGTAACATATTCTATCAAGTAACTTAATAACTAGAAATAATAACTACGAACATTTCATATCTCTTCATCTCGAATATAGCTATAATGGCTCATAAACCTCATCTATGACTTGTATTTTGAGAATTAGTGAAGTTACCAATTGTTTTTCAAATAATCAAGGATAAAAAAATTTCAGTAATAACAACTCAGTAATTATTTACTACTTACTACTTCCTCGCTAATAACTACTTACTCAGTTCCTCGCTACGCTCGTAACTTCGTTCCTTCACTAATAACTTCTCTGACTCCTCTCTGACTCCTCTCCTCGTACTAACCCTTTACTCGTACTAATTCTCCCTATTTATTCCTACTCCTCTCCCTTTTTCTCCCTATTTATTCCTACTACTTTCCCTAAATCCCCCATCTCTTTTTGACTCCTCGCATTAATTCCCCCTTTTCCTCTCTTCATCTCTCCCTTTTTTCTCTCTTTTCTCTCCCTATTACTCCCTTTCTCTCCCTATTCTTTTTTTTCCTCGCATTAATTCTCCCTAGATCTCCTTTTTACTCGCACTAACTCTCCCTTTTTCTCCCTATTCTCCTTTTTTCTCCCTAATTCTCCTCATTCCTCTTCCTAATTCTTTTTTTTGCTCTCCCTTTTCCTCTCTTTTTTCTCTCCCTTTCTCTTCCTTTTCCTCGCACTAATTCTTTTTTCTCTCTCTTTTTTCTCCCTTCCTCTCCTTTTTTCTCTTCTCATTCCTCTCTATTTCTCCTTTTACTCGCACTATTTCTCCCTTTTGACTCCCTTTTTGACTCCTCTCCATTTCCCTCCCTTCCCTCCCCCTTTTCCCTCCCTTTTTTTGACTCCCGCCTGACTCCTTCCCTCCCCCTTCCCTTTTTGCCACCAATCTCAAATCTTACTCCTCATATAAAAACACCAATTCCCTAATCCTCCCCTAATATCCACCAATAACCCACCATGTTCAAACGCCCCTACTCAACGCTCCTCAAAACACCCCTCCACTCCGCGCACATCGAACTAGGCGCAAGAATGGTGCCTTACGCCGGATTCGAGATGCCTGTTCTCTATAACTCCCAGTCACATATCGATTCCCATAACTGGGTAAGAAGTAAAGCTGGACTCTTCGATGTGAGTCATATGTTACAGCATAGAATAAGTGGACCACAAGCAAAACAGTTCTTAGAGAAAATCGCCCCTATCGATTTATCAGCCTTACCTATAAACCTGCTGAGTCTTTCGGTGTTACTTAACGAAAACGGAGGAATCATCGATGATACTATAATCACCAAACATGGAGAGAACGAGTATTACATGGTAACAAACGCAGGATGCAGGGAAAAGGACTTAAAGTTCTTAAAAGATGAATCCTCTAACTTCAACGTCTCTCATATCCCTTTTGAAGGAACGTTATTGGCACTTCAAGGCCCGAAATCTGCCGAAATATTACAAAAGTTTTGTAAAGACGATTTATCGAAACTCTACTTTGGGAATTGCGCGTTTTCCGCTTTGGATACCGCGGGTTGCGTCCATATTGCCCGATCGG
Organism: Aciculoconidium aculeatum; assembly: GCA_030579395.1. Classification (NCBI taxonomy): domain Eukaryota; kingdom Fungi; phylum Ascomycota; class Pichiomycetes; order Serinales; family Debaryomycetaceae; genus Aciculoconidium; species Aciculoconidium aculeatum. Next base: position 39,395 of record JAKTQU010000083.1, read on the forward strand.
GATATACGGGCGAAGACGGATTTGAACTTTCCATAGAAAATCCACAAAGCGCATTAGAATTCTTCCGCCTTTTAATTAAGGAATACCCGGAAATAGTAAAACCTATAGGACTCGCAGCAAGAGATTCTTTACGTCTAGAAGCAGGAATGTGTCTTTATGGTTACGAACTTGATGAAAGTATAACCCCAGTAGAAGCGTCTTTATCCTGGTTAATACGTAGAAACGGAAACTTTAACGGATCTTCTAAAATCCTCTCCCAATTAAAAGATAAATCCGTTTCCCAAAGAAGAATCGGGATTATTTCTAAAGGTCCTTCGCCCAGAAAAGGAAATAAAATCTTTAGCGAAGGCATAGAAGTTGGAAGAATAACCTCGGGTTCGCCTTCTCCGAGTTTAGGGGGAAATGTAGCGCAAGCGTATTTGGATAAAACGAGGAAAATAGGAAGTGAAGTGAAGGTGGAAATTAGAGGGAAGTTGAGGGATGCAAAGGTGGTGAGGCTTCCGTTTGTGGAAAATAGGTTTTATAAAGAGAAGAAGTGAATTTAATTTGAGTAAAATACGTTGATTTAAATTTGAGACGTTAAGTTATTTTTGAATAAGATACGTTAATTTAATTATAAATAAGACGTTAATTTTAGTTAAATTTGAGTAAAATACGTTGATTTAATTGAATTTAAGTGAATTTAAATTTGAATAAGACGTTAATTTAATTTTGAATAAGTTAAGATAATTTGATTGAAATTTGAGTGAAATACGTGAATTTAAGTGAATTTAATTTTAGTTAATTTTGATTGAAATACGTTAAGTGAATTTAAGTGAAATACGTTAAGTTAAGTTATTTTTGATTAAATTTAATTGAATTTAATTCTAAATAAGACGTTAATTTTAGTTAATTTAAGCTAATTTTGAGTAAACACGCTTATTTAAGTTAATTTTGAGTAAAATACATTAAGATAGTTAATTTTAACTTTGATTTAGATACGATAATTTTAGTTAAATTCTGAATAAAATACGTTAATTTAGACGTTACGTTAATTTTAGTTAATTTTGGATAAGATACGTGAAGTTATTTTTGATTTAGATACGATATTTAAGCTAATTTTGATACTTTAAGTTAATTTAAAAGTGAGTAAAATAAGTTACGTTAATAATTGAATTGAATAAGATACGTTAAGTTAATTTAAGTTGATTTTGAGACGTTGATTTTAGTTAATTTTGAAGCAGATACGTTAAATTAATTTTAGTTAATTCTGATTTAGAAACGTTAATATAACTTAAATTTGAGTAATATACGTTAAATTTGAATAAGATAATTTAATTGAGTAAAATACGATAAAATTGAGTTAAAAAACGTTAAGCTGATTTTAAGTAAATACGCTTATTTAATTAATTTTGAATAAGACGTTAATTTTAGCTAAATTTGAATAAGACGTTCAATTAATTCTGAATAAAATACGTTAAATTAATTGAAATTTGAGTAAAGTAGGACAATTTAATTATATGAAGATAATTTGGTTAAATTTGAGTAAAAAATGTTAAGTTAAGTTATTTTTGAGTAAATACGATAATTTTGAATTCTTCGAAGCAGAATTTAATACGTGAATTTAAGTGAAATTTGAATAAAAACAATAATTTAATTTTGAATAAAATACGTTAATTCTAAATAAATTCTGATAATTTAATTTAATTCTGATTGAAATACACTTACTAAATCTCTTTATATCTCAAATATTCTTTCACGTTCTTTTCCTTTTTGCAGCCGTGAAAAAATTATATTAAAAAAAAGTGGTAAATTTGATTGAAATTCGTTAATTAAATTGAATAAGAGCTTTATAAGACTAAAAATATACTACCTTAATACTAAAGAGTTTATTTTTAACCTTTTTAAAATACCCCTTAATTCACTACCCCTTAATTTCTGAAATACCCCTAATACCCCTTAATTGTTTTTTATTGGAATACTTTTTAACTAAATAGATAAGTTGATAAAAATATATATTTTATAATCGATATCAAAGTATAAAGGAACTAAATATAACTATAATATAAAAATATAACTAAATCTAATATAACAATATAACTAAATATAACTAAATATAATATAACTAAATATAACTAACCCTTTCCCTATTTCAATAAACCAAATACAAAATAAACTGGATAAGATAATTCTTATAAAGTAGTTATTATAAACTTATTACTATAAACTTATTACTAGTACTTTTTTATATTAATTTTTGATTTTTTTTGGCTGCAAAAATCTGCGGATTTTTCAAAATGGTTGCAAAATTTTGGAAAAAATGGAAAATAAAAAAAAGAATGAAGACCAAAATGAAAAGAAAAGACTAAAAGATTAAAAAGACTAAAAGATCGAAATAACTAAAAGACTAAAAAGACTAAAAGACCAAAAGAGGAGGAATTCACATATTCAGTTAATCTATATTGTTATTAGTCATATTATTAGTATGGCTTTCTCATTATGGCTTTCTCTATTATGCGGAAGATGTTATTCTACAAAAGAAACAAGAAACAAGAAGAGATAGAAATCCCTTTACACCTTTATTAGTTTATTAGTTTATTACTTTACTACGGATATTTTCTAATCACGTTGAATGATTTAATTGAATTTCTGAATTTCTTGAATTTCTTCTGGATGTGAAATTTCTTGTGAATATTTTCTTGAAATTTCTTCTGAATATTTTCGTGGAATTTAATTTGCGATTTTGCAATTTTAAATTTAATACTAGTAGTAATAGTACCAGTAATATAATAGTAATAGTACCAGTAATAGTACTAGTAATATTACTAGTAGTACTATGATTATTACTAGTAATATTACCCGTAACACCACATCTTCTGAAACAAGAACCCTCGTAGTAACGTCAACGTGATAACTCGTCTACGCGTTGATCGACGCGTTGCAAAATAAAAGCACAAGCAACGAGCAACGAACGAGCAAAGCGAGTGAGTTCTCGTTAGTACTCTATATCATATATATTCTATACATACATTCTCTAAATATTCTCTAAATATATTCTCTTCTCGCTATTCTCTTCTCGCTATTCTCGCTATTTCTCCCTAATTCTCGCTAATTATCTTCTCCCCATTTCTCCCTAAAAATTCCACTAAAAATTCTCCCTATTTTCGCGCCTCGTAACCACAAAATATATAAAGCCAGCAGTTTCCAGAAATACAAATCATAAATCATAAATCATAGGAATACGACACATACGATTCCGATACATACACATCATAAAAGATCTAACACATAATAGATCGAAGTCAGAAAGTAATAGATACTATCGAAGTCAGAAAGATAGAAGAGATACATCCAGTATCTAAGATATATTCATAACAGATACAAATAGTGTCTACTATACAGATCATACTACGTTGGATTTATACTAATACAAATCCTCGCTAAAGATCCTCACTACAAATCCTCGCTAGAAATTCTCACTACGTTGGATTTATACTAAGAAAGATTCTCGCTACGCTCGAATCTTATCCTCAAATCCTCGCTACGCTCGGATTCTCAAATTCTCAGATCCTCGCTACGCTCGGACCTTTTTCTCAAATCCTCGCTACGCTCGGAAAATAAAGCTCCTCAAATCCTCGCTACGCTCGCCTTGTTCAAACTTTACTCCAGAAAGTTGGCCAGGATCCTTATTCACAAGAAACATAGGTATCTGTATCAACGAGATCAGTGAAAACCACACCAGTTTCTTTTTTTTGGATATCAAA
>JAKTQU010000084.1:0-42967 GCA_030579395.1 Aciculoconidium aculeatum
CTCTATAAACGCCTAAAGTCTCAAGTCCTACTCGGACTTGGCCTTATATACTCTCACTGCGTGGCACGTGCCCTATAGGCACGTGCTCTATACCGAGAGAGACCATTATATATAACACTCGCGCCTTAGCCAGCTTGGCCACCAAGAGTTTTCTTGATTTTTGCATTTTTACAGGTAGTTTTATGGAGGAGGTTGGATGTGGGCTCGGAAAAGCTCCAGATTTTGAAAAGATCTTGCTACATTATTACAGGGGTTTGTAGATATACTCATTAAAGACAGTTTATCTAGCATCTTTCAAAAAATCAAACGATTCCGAAAAGGCCCTAACTTCAATAATGGACAGATTTTCCACTGTTGCTGTTAGAATTTTATCCCGTTACGGATAATACCATAATATGGAACACAGACGAAACTCGGTTGAATTGTCCTAATCTAACGATACACGGTAATTGCAAGCATAATCACATGCATTTTTCATAACCAGAAATAAAATTCTTAAGTTTGAATATTCTTTCGTAAGCAGGATATTTATAAGACTCAATATTCATTCTTAATAAATATTGTTTGTCAGATATTCCTGGTTTGGAAATTATTTTACAGTGAATAAACGTAACGACTGTAATCGAAAATGGACTCAGCCAAATTATGTGGTTTGTTTCTGTAACAGTTTTGGTAAACTACGTCATAAAACCAAACTGTGGCATTTGTACTATCAGGAATGAGGAAAGATATGATAAAGTTTCATGCGCTTGATATAACTGCTAAGTGATCTTGTTTAAAATAAGTTTGACAGCAAATTCGAATCCCAGTTAAGCATTCGGCAGAAATGTGTTATTTCGTATAAAAAGTCGCAAGACGAAGAGATGAACTCATGTGATCCTATTGTTATATATTGGCTTAGAATGGTTGTGCAAAGCCACTATATTTGATAACGAAACAAGGCTGTGTTAAAAGAAGGACATAGTTTTCGTTCACCTACCCATTAAATAAGAAAACTATGCCCTTGAACGGATTCGGTTCTCTCGGCCTGTTGTGTTATTAATTAACCCCATTGAATTCTGGACACTATCTATACTTTAACTAGATAATTAACAGTTTTTCAAAAGGCTCAGTGAAGATTTTCAACATTTTTTCAATTATTGAATGGCTGCAAAAATCAACAGAAAATTTTTAGCCCCATCAAATTCCAGCATTTTTGCAAAATGGAACACCCCTAAATGAAATTTAGATAAAACAAAAGCAAAACAAATAATCCTGTTAAAAGTTACATGTTTTAGTGAAAACAAAAAAGTATGCGCAAACCCGGAATCGAACCGGGGGCCCAACGATGGCAACGTTGGATTTTACCACTAAACCATTTGCGCAAGAGAAGCTCCGCGACGGGGAATTGAACCCCGGTCTACCACGCGACAAGCGGTAATTCTAGCCACTAAACTATCACGGATTTTTCTTGAAAATTTTTTAGTTAGCAGATTCCAGTGGGTTATATATTTAGCCAGAACAGATCCAAAGGGCCTTTAAGTATTCTAGTACTGTCTTTGTCGATTTAGTAAAGCTTTGATTACTTTTTATTGATAAAATAGCATAAAAATCTCATTATATTTTTCTTTTACGAGATTTATAAGAATAGCACTTATGTGTATGTACTGCTCTAGTCCTTTCTGTGATTAATGGAAGTACTAATTCCGGCGGTCATAAAGGCAGTGAAAGTGGAGTTTACATCACTTCTTTCACTTATTGAGTTGTTTTGAACTCAAAAATTTTATACCAGGGTTTCGAGTTTTGCAAAAATAAACGTACCTACAAAAGTGTATAGCTAGTTATTAGATTAATGCATGTTTCTATATTAATAAAAGAGTATACTTTGTTCACTTTATGAGAGAGATTCTATAATATTTCTGGATCCAAACTCATGTCTATTATCTTGGTGATTGTATCTAACCAAAAAGAAGAAACCGGGGGGCTTATCTGACGTCCGAAAATGAAGAACTAATGAAAGATTACCTGCTCCACTAAAAATCAAGATTTCAACTAGCAAGTGCTGCAAGTGAAAATGTAAATGAGAGAATTTCTTGATCTGGGATATGCACACATTCTACAAAAATAGAGATACCGATACAAACTTAGCTAAGCTCTGAGATGGGTAACAACTTCAGGAAAATTATGTCCAAGCTAACATTATAAAGACAAAACTTTCTGACAGTTTTGTATGGGAATACCATGAGCGAGTAAATGTAGTAACAAGTCAATTGAAACTCTGTATAGTATACACATTTAATCTATATTCATGTACCTGTGGTATTTCCGTTTGTGTCACATTTTAACATTATCATTTAACTGATAATGAGTCAAAGTAAACAAATACAAACCCTTATCTCATGTTTGGTAAAGAATTCCGCAAGAAGTACTTCTCTCTGTTGGACCCAGAGGTCATCACAGTCAACCACGGCTCGTTCGGCTTGACCCCGGATCCCGTGTACTCTGCCTTTAAACAGGCCATGGACAAGGACTTTGTGTATCCCGAGAAGTTCATCAAGTCGGATATCTACGACGAGATCCCGAGTGCCTTGAAGCTCGTAGCAAAAGTGTTGCATACCGATTACCGCAACTTGGCCTTTGTCAATAACGCCACATCCGGTGTCAACACCGTTTTGAGAAGTCTTGCCTTTAATAAAAACGACAAGATTGTACTAATCGGGAACACCGTGTATGGAGCAATTGGAAACACCGTCGACTTTGTAGCCAGGCAGCAGGAACTCCAAGTGATCAGCTTGGAAGTCAATTATCCTGTTTCTGACCAAGAGGTTTTGGACAAATTCGAGAAAGTATTCAGAACCGAAAAGCCCAAGATGGCGGTTTTCGATGCAGTTACATCGCAGCCCGGAGTTCGAGTCCCTTTTGAGAAATTGACCAGGTTGTGTAAGAAATACGGCGTATTGTCGTTGATTGACGGCGCCCACGGGGCGGGCTTGATTGATATAAACTTGGCTGACTTTGAGCCCGATTTCTTTGTGACCAATTTGCATAAATGGTACTATGTTCCTCGTGGGTGCAGCGTTTTGTATGTGGACCGGAAACACTTTCGTAGTATTCAAACCATGCCCATCAGCCACTCGTATGTCCGTCCCGATGCAAAGTTGACTGATGAGGAAGAAGCCAATCTCCTCGTAGATAAGTTTATTTTCTACGGAACTGCCAACTACGCCCAGATTCTTGCGGTCAAGGAAGCTTTTGAGTTTAGAAATACCGTTTGTGGAGGGGAAGACAAGATCAGGGAGTATTGTCACGGTTTAGCGGTCTTGGTTGGTGAACGTGTACTGAAGAAATGGAATACTTCTGTGTTGGAAAACAAGGAACGTACCTTGACTACAGCAATGGTTAATGTTGAGTTGCCGGATATCGGGATCAGTGCCGAATACTGTGCGGCTCACCTCAAGGACATTGAAGCTTACACCATTCCACATATGATGTATGCACACAAGACCTTTGTTCCTGTGTGTGTCATCCAGGACAAGATCTACTGCAGATTGTCGTGTCAAACATACAACTCGTTGGAAGATTACGACTATGCCACCGATATCTTGCTCAAGGTATTGAAGAGGTATTCTAATTCAGTTAAGCTTTGAGAGGTAGAATGGTAGAATACTATTTGTAGAATACTATTTGTAGAATACTAGGTGTAGAATACTAGGTGTAGAATACTAGGTGTAGAATACTAGGTGTAGAATACTTTAGGTGTAGAATACTTTACAGGTAGTGAAATATACAAATGATTGAAAATCACAAGTATCAGGAAAATACAAATAGTAATATATATCAAGTCTGATATTTATATCTAAAAAATCTAGCCCTTCATCCATAATAATTTGGTCTTGAGATATAATCATTTATTTATTATAGAATAAATTTATTTTAAATTAAAAGTATTTTCTTGAATACCTCAAATTCTGACGAAAAATTCATAAAATTCTTTGGCTGCGAAATTCAAGACGCCTAAGAATAATCAGCTTTTAAACCGGCAGCATAGAGGTAAATGCTCAGTTAAACATAAAAAACTGCTACGTTCAGATACCTTCAAGGAATTGATAACATGAAGCCAGCCGAAATATTTGAGTAGTAGAGCCGAGGGACAATGTGTTTTCTAAGCATTTGAAAGAGTCACAGTTTCCTGTCCCTTTGAAATTGCAGTATCATTTCTTTCCATCTTTCATCCTTCTCTAATCATTCCTTTCCAACTTTTATCCTTCTCTAATCATTCCTTTCCAACTTTTATCCTTCTCTAATCATTCCTTTCCATCCTTATCCTTCTCTTCCTTTCCATCCTTATCCTCTTTACATTTTTGGTAGCGCCATCGAAGTGGGGGGAAATAAATTCGGAGCGAAATTTTGTGGAGAAAAGATTGAAAACTTGAATACAACGAGATGCTGGAAGCCAGTGAAACAACCAAGATAGAAAAGGCAACTGAAGCCCAACCAGCTAACGCAGCTAAGCCAATTAAAACCACTTCGGATGAACCCAAGAAAGAAGATACCGCTGATGATTTGGACGATTTGGATGATCTTTTAGATGATTTTGCAGACGAAGTTCTTGCCAAACCTCCGGGATCAGGGGCTCCTGAATCCACTACATCTGCTCCTAGACTGGCTGGAATCGATGAACTCATTGCAGACCTAAAAATCGACGACCCAGAGACAAAGCTCCAGTTTGAAGAACTCGTGAAGCAATTTGAATTGAACCACAAGGAGGAAGCAGAAGCCGAGGCCAACAAGCCCGCCAACTTTGAGTACGTTATGAAGGAAACAATGGAGCGGTTGAAAAAAGGAGGAGAGTCTATTGATGAGAAAATCAAAAGCGATGCGGCAGGGTCCAATCCTGAAGACATTGTCTCTCAGTTGCTCAGTGGGTTAGGCGGTGCAGGTGACATGGACATGTCCAACTTGTTGGTAGACATGTTGGAGCAATTATCCTCGAAGGAAGTGTTGTATGAGCCAATCAAGGAATTGAACACCAAATTCCCAGACTATTTGGCCGAGAAAAAGGACTCTTTGCCTGAAGCCGAGTACAAGAACTACGCCAAACAACTTGAGATAACCACAGATATCCTCGCCATCTTTGATGCTCCAGATTACACCGACGAAAACAAAATAAAGAGAGACGAGGTGAACCGCTTGTTGGAGAGCTTGCAGGAGTTGGGCCAGCCGCCTACCGAGTTGATTGGTGACTCTGGTGATTTCCCTTTGTTTGGTGGTGGTGCTGGCAACGACCCATTTGACTTCAATGAGAAGGATTTACCCGAGGGAATGGATAAGCAGTTGGAGGAGACTTGTAAGCAGCAGTAATATTTATAATGACAGCATAGTTTATTAGAGTTGTTGTAGTGTGATTTTTGAATGGAGATTTACTTGAATTATTCTTCGAATCTTGAATCGTTCGAAAAATCTTAATCAGGCTTCAAGAATTACAAAAAATACATTTAAGAACTTACAAAACGTTATTTCAACAACTTTACACTTTACAAAACGTTTACTTCATAAACCGGTTCAGTTTCTATAAAATCTATCACTCAAACCTGCAAACCCCCTCTACCGGCGAATTCCCTGTAATAATCCAACATTTCCGGCGTTATTCCTCTTGCAATGCCACTCAACGCATGGTCAAAGTGTCTCTTTTCCACCTTCTCTGCATCCCTATTCTCCATAACCGCAGCCAAACCGGCTTCCTGGCACACCAAGGCCACCTCGGCCCCGGAACAGCCGTCTGTGGCCGTGGCCATCTCGGAAAGGTCCACGTCTTCCAAGTTGAATTTTTTGCAGCCATTTTTAAAAATCTGGAGCCTGGCTGCAAAATCCGGTGGAGAAACGTAGATATGACGGTCCAATCTTCCTGGTCTTAATAACGCCGGATCGATTTCCGTGGGTCTGTTTGTTGCTGCGATGATCACCACGCCCTTCAATTCCTCGACCCCGTCGATTTCGTTCAAAAGAGACGTCAACACGTTCGAGGAGGCGGAGGTATTGGAAGACTCACGGTCACCGGAAATCGCATCAATCTCGTCAAAGAAGATGATCAGCGGAGAAGCAGCACGCGCCTTTCTGAAGATCTCCCGGATAGCACGTTCAGATTCTCCCACATACTTGTTGAATATCTCGGGCCCCTTAACTGCAAGGAAGTTGAGGCCTGATTCCGTGGCCAAAGCCTTTGCTGTGAGCGTTTTCGAGCACCCAGGCGGTCCATACAAGAGAACACCTTTTGGTGCCAGCACGCCGAGACGCTTGAACGAGTCTGCTGCTTCTAAAGGCAACTGGACCACCTCGACGAGTTTCTTCTTGAGTTCTTCCTGACCTCCAATATCGGACCAGTAGACTTTGGGCATTTCCAAAAAGATCTCTCTCATGGCTGAAGGCACGATATCCGGGAGCGCAGCGGAAAGGTCGGAAACGGTGAGTTTGATGTGCTGCTGTTCCGTGGCGTTTTCCAATCCCCTTTTAATTGCCTTCATCACTGCTTCTCTGCATAATGCCGTGAGATCAGCACCAACGTAGCCATGTGTTTTGCCTGCGATTTCGGCGATTTCCTCACCAGATATCTCGTACTTTTCCCTGTTCATCTTGGATATCTGTTTCTGGAGAATGTCCTGTCTCGCGTTCACGTCGGGAATCCCGATTTCCACCTCCTGGTCAAATCTTCCTGGCCGTCTTAACGCCGGGTCGATGGAGTTTGGTCTGTTTGTTGCTCCCACCACGACGATCCTACCGCTATCGCCCATTCCGTCCATCATGGTCAACATCGTGGCCACGACTCGGGACTCGGTCTCGCCCGAGTCGTCTGAGTTCCGGTTCGGCACGAGCGAGTCGATTTCGTCCATAAACACGATGGAAGGTTGGAACTTTCTCGCCTCCATAAAGATTTCTCTTATCGCATTTTCAGTTTCCCCCAAGTACTTGGACACAATCAGCGGCCCGTTGACAGTGAGCACGTGTGCGTTGGTCTGGTGGGCCACACAGCGCAAAAGCATCGTCTTCCCTGTTCCTGGTGGGCCATGAAGGAGAATACCACGTGGAGGAGAGATGCCAAAGTCGGAAAATAGCGTTGGGTTGTGGAGCGGCAACTCGATCGTGGATTGGAGTAGCGAGATCTGTTTCGAGAGTCCTCCAACTTGCGAGTAGTTGAACACTGGGGGGAGTTTGGGGTATTTTCTAGAGGGTGCTTCTGTTTCCATGGATTTCGAGATGGCAGCGCCTCCCGTGTAAATGTAGATAGGAGAGACCAACGAAGATTCTGCGTGTGAGATCTCCAACTTGGAAAACGCCTTGGAGAGCTCGTCTTGAGGTTCTTCATTGATATCGATGATGGTGACATCTTGGTCTTTCAAGCCAGGGTAGATCAACCCGATTTTGGCCAAATGGGCGTCGATTTCGGTGGATTCTAAGGTGGAGTTCACAGTGACAGACTTGCAGTATTCGGGTTGTTTAGCGTACTTTGTAATAGTTACACGGTCTCCTAGTAATATACCAGCAAGATTTCTAAAGCATTTGGAAATGGTAATCACATTCTGCTCAACATCAGAGGGAACAGCTTCCCCAACTATACCAGCAGTAGAAGTCTCAGCACACACACTCACAAAGTCGCCTTTCTTCAACTCCAAAGCGGCAAGAATGTCTGAGTTTATATGGATAAGGGCAGTAGCATCAGGAGAGGAAGGTGCATGTGGTCTCACGATGTAAGCCTTTGGGAGCTTAATCTTGGGTTCACTTGTACTTGAAGCTGTTTTCTTCTTAGGAGTTTTAGAAGACATAGTAGAAAACTGGGAAACCTTAATCAGTTATATTCTCTATATTCTTTCTCATCTTCTAAAATTTCAGCGCGAAGAGATGAAGAGACGATGAGATGAGAGGTGGATAGAAAGAGTAAATGGATGTAATATAATGTAGAAGAGATTGTCGAGTTGTGTATTTCACCTTTCTTCTAGAAATCACTGCTGTAAACTTGAAGCTGTAGATGAGACGTAAAGTCAAAAAAAAGTTGGAGAAATAGAAGGAGATAGAGGAAGAACAAATAAGAGCTGAGCAAGGGATAATAGCACTAGCTAGAGAGTTAAAACATTCGCTAAGGTCAAGATCAAAACAATCATCAGCCAGATCTACACCTAAAGATCTACAATATACTCGTTACAACTCTTATAATCCAAGTTACTACTAGACATGAGAATTCCTCGAGGCGTATCCAATTCGTCCTTGGTGCTGAAAACAGACCTATACTGGGCAGATAAAACCCAGGCCATACCCAAACGAACCAGACTCTCCTTCTATCCCAGGTCAATAAGACCTGCTACACATACACCCATTCCTCATGACTCACTGATACAGCGCTTCCTCGGCGACCAGTTCTTGCTACTGGACCAGGAAATGCATTGCATACGATGTGGCTTGGGCGAGTTTGAACTCCTCATCGGGCCCAGCGGCTCCACGGCCAATGATTTCTCCAAGGAACTCAGGTTGAGCTCGGCCAAATTGAGACTGATAGGCAGATTGACCTACCAGCATCATCTCTTCATAAACACCATCTTTGCTGGCCCCAGGCACCTAGCACAGCCGTCGACGGAAATCGAGTCGGATTTGACCATCTTATCCAACCACAGCTTGATTCCCACCTTTATGAAACAGAATAAAATGTATTCCAGCGTAATACCCTACATGGGAACCACGAAGGCCGGTCCCTTCAGTTCGCAGTTGGAGTACGAGACTACAAGGACCAAGATCATGGACAAGACTAGTATAGGCAGCTTCTTCACGTTGCTAGGGTTGTTAAGTTCCAAGTTTGAGAGAGAGAAAGTGGGCCAGTTTATAGATGCAAGAGTGATTGAAGGAATGAATGGGGTGATACAGATTGCTTCTGAGGGGAATAGGTGATGGTTATGGTCTTACATTATTGTATATAGAAGAGACTTGTATGAAATACAATCTAGAAACATCGCATCTGTAAATTTCACTTATTATAATACATGCTATTTTACAAATACAAAGAAGCACAGAAAACAATATCTCTCTTGATCTTCTCTTGAGCCTCGCTCATCTTGGAGTGCAACGACGAATTCCCAACAATCAAGGCGGCGTTCTTCACTTCACGACACACTTCATCTAATCTGGTGATGACCCTGACAATAGTACCTTCTGCCTCGCCTGTGATTTTCATAATCTCATTGAAAGACATCCCACGTGCCCATTCATACACAACATTCACCAAGGCGAATCTCTTTCTTTCCACAAACTCTTCTTCGTCGGTAGTGAGAAGAACCTGCTTTTCGGAAAACACCTTGATCATCTTCTTTGCGAGTTCCTGGATTCTGGCTTTCCCTCTTTCCAATCTCGGAGTGATGCATGGAGGTTCTGGGTCATTCGTACGGCCCTCGTAAACAAAACATGAAAGAAGCGCCACGATTTCAGTGGCTTCAAAATCCCCAAGGAAATTGTCAAGAACCAACTCGGTAATAACCAATTCCCAACCAGAGTTAACCTCACATGCAACTCTTCCCTTCAACACAACATTGTGTTGTTCATCAATAAAGCCCAACGTCTCCAAGACATCAAGTCTTTGCTGATAATCTGGGAGCAATTCAAGGTTTTCATCAGAGAGGGTCCTCTCAAGAGTATCCTTTTCTAGTTCAAGCTGTGCCCTGTGTCTCAATAAACCATATTGTTTCTTAAAATCAGCATGCGCAATCACCTTTGATTCAACCAATTCTTCGATAATTTCTTGTTTCTTGGAATTCAATTCAAAAAACAGCAACTGAGAGACAAAGTTGAGTGAAATCTCATCCCATTTGTAAAACAACTTGACGATGATCATGATTTGATGTCTTGCCTCCGAAATTGCCTCCTGCTCGTTGTTTAAGAGACCCTTGATACTAGCTCTAAGGCTGAATTGCGAAATAAAGAGAATCTTGTTCAACTGAACAGATTCCACAATGAGTTTATCGCAAAACTTGATCTTTTCAAAATGTTCTCTTAAATAATCTCCAAATGGAATGTATGGCATCTTGGACGCATCTGTCTTGAATTTAGCACCATGGTCAAATGTTAAAGCCATCAAACTAGAGGAATCATTGGTCTTTATAACGTAACCGACACGGAGCTCGTCATCCTTGTTTCTGTAAGCTATCATACGGCCAGCCCTGAAAACTTTGTATCTTAATGATTGAGCCATTTGAATCTCGTCTATGAGCAGGCTGTAAGTTTTTTCATACGCTTGGAGTTGGTTAAATGTATCAAGCATTTCGATTTCAGTATAGTCCTCCGACCCAGGAATTGTGATTTTCAGTATTTGGACATTCAATTTCTCAACCCTCTTCTTGTTTTCAGGCCTCAAAACTTGCGTGGAGTTTTCACTAAAAGAATGCTTAATCATTTCTTCAACTCTCAATGCTTCAATTCTTAACAAATTCAAAATCATATTGTATGTTAATCTGAATTGAGACTGTAACTTGGTGGTTGCACCAAGGGTAACATCCTTGAAGTCACCGGCAACCAAAGGATGGTTGTAACTCATAATGATAACGGTACCAGTTTTATCCAACCCTCTTCTACCAGCTCTACCGGACATCTGTGTAAATTCACCTGGCAATAAATTACGGAAGTTCTTTCCGTCGTGCTTTCTCAAATTACTAAAGACAACAGTTCTGGTTGGCAAGTTCAACCCCATTGCAAAAGTTTCAGTTGCAAACAAAACCTTAACAAGGGTTTTGGCAAAGAGAATTTCAATACATTCCTTGACAATTGGTAACAACCCACCATGATGCACTGCAATACCTCTACTCAACATGTCTCTAATCTTAAGAATCTGAGGTAATTCACGATCCTCCTTCTTCAACCTAGCAACTGCACGATCCACAAACATATGGATTTCCGACTTTTCACGAGCATTGCAAAAGTCAATACTACTAAGAGTGTCTGCGTACTCTTCACACTTCTTCTTTGAAAAGACAAATGAAACGGCTGGCAATAAATCTTTCTTCTTGAGTTGCTGCACCAACTTTATCCACGTGTTCTTGTTTGGGCCATCATTATTACCAAATTTACCAAAGTTGTTATTCACACGGGAAATTCCTCCTACGCCACCTCCTCTGCCTCCTCTTGCACCGCCTCTCGTACCTCCTCTGCCGCCTCTGTTTCCGCCCCTAGCAGAGCCACCTGGACCACCCCTGCTACCACTACCCATTGTCGCCTTTGGAGCTTCCTTTTTGCCAGCGCCTTCTAGCAATTCCTTATGTTTTTTGAATTCACCATCTAAGAATCGTCTTTGACTGTCAACCACCTTGAACATTTCATCCTTGGCAGAGATGAAGATTTCTAAAGGAACTGGTCTCTTTGGGGTAGAAATCACATATATATCTTTTTGTTTGGTTCTGCCGACCCAGTTAGCAAACTCAAAGGTATTAGGAACCGTGGCGGAAAGCAAGATATACTTCACATGATCTGGCAACATGATAATGACTTCTTCCCAGACAACACCACGTTCAGCATCATTGACGTAATGGACTTCATCGAAAATCACAAACTCCACGTCTCTGATAAGATCGGCCCCTCTGTAAAGCATGGACCGCAAAATTTCAGTAGTCATGATAAGACAGTTTGCGTCTGGGTTGATTTGAACATCACCTGTAATAAGACCAACATCTATGTCCTTGAATGTTTCCTTAAAATCCCTAAACTTTTGATTGGACAATGCTTTGATTGGAGAGGTATAAATTGCCTTGGTCATGTTTCTAGTAGCCATGGCAATGGCATATTCTGCTGTCACGGTTTTACCAGCAGAAGTGTGTGCTGCCACAAAGACAGAGTCACCTTGTTCCAAGTGGTAGATTGCTTCCTTTTGGAAAGTATCCAACTCAAACGGCCATTCCCTGGCCATGTTAGGAACCAATTCATGGAAGTTATCAATCTTGTGATCCACATCAACAACATGGGCCCAGTTACGCTTGGCCTTCTTTTCGTTGGTATTTTTTGCTTTCATCATGGAGTAGTCCATTGGGACGATCCCGTCGATTTCCTTGGAGTCAAAAGGAGTTTGCGCTAATTGAGGATTGGCTTCTTTTGTGATCAGTTCAATTGTTTTACTTGTGATTGAATTCGTGACATTTATTTCGCTGGTGGAGTTTTCTTCGCTAATTTCCTCAATTGGAATAGTCAATCCTTCAGTAGTTCCCAAATCTAATCCTCTTGTGAAACCCTGAGGGATATCAAACAACCCGTAGTCATTCTTGTGCAAGAAGGAGGAGTCGTCTTGGGTTGTACCCTGCAGGACCTGGCTGCTGACGATCCCACCAGGCTGGAAAGGCAAGAAACTGGTTTTACCTTTGATAGACTCGGCCTTGGAAGTATACTGTCTGTTGATGGATAACGAGTTTCCGGAGTTTGCATTGTCTACATCACTAATACGGATCTCTTCGTTGTATCCAGATATTTCACCCATGATTCCCGATCTTTTGAAACGGAACAGGGTTCTGTTTATAGGCTTGGGCAAGCTCAACAAGCCATCAAATATCTTGTGTTTCGGTATATCAGGCGACTCATGGACGAGGTCTAGTAAGTCCCAGGGGAGCTCGTTTTGCGGCTCAAGTAAAGATTTCTTTATATCTGTCATGCTTAGATTGGGGGATGCTCGTGGGATGTTCAATATATGCAATTGTAGGCAATTCAATGGTGTAGCGATCTCTGCCAAATTTGAAAAGAGTCGCCACTAAAATCCAGATCACGTGTATTTTTCAGAAGAATCAGAGAAGAACCAGAGAAGAAGTTGGTTTGTGGAAAGAGACTGGTGTGTGTTGTTTATGTTTGGTTGTTCGGTGGGTTACAGGATATATCCCCTGATTCATATACGAATGTGAATTATGCATGACTTATATTTCAGTGTCGTTTTTAATAAATCCTGATGCTTACACGAATCTCTACAATACAACCATACTACCACTCAAGCCACTCCTAATGCCTTATGATGCACTTCTAATGCCACTAATCAAGCCACTCATGCCACTCCCCATAAAATTAGTACAATTATAAACCCCTTCCCCATCTCTACCCCCACCAACCTGCAACTTCGAATTTGCATTTTCGCACTTCCAATTTTTAAAGCGAGAAGATAAACAATTTCAACTTGTAGTAGACATGTCTCTTTGCAAAATCAGATTACAGGAAGAAAGAAAACAATGGAGGAAAGATCACCCTTTTGGGTTCTATGCCAAGCCATCTAAAACCACCGACGGCTCTCTTGACTTGACCAACTGGACCGCGGGAATCCCAGGCAAGCCCGACACTTTATGGGCCGACGCTGTGTTCCCTCTCTCTATCCATTTCCCTGAGGACTACCCATCCAAACCACCCAAGGTCAAGTTCCCTGCTGGGTTCTACCATCCAAACGTGTATCCTAGTGGCACTATATGCCTTTCCATATTGAATGAAGAACAGGATTGGAGACCTGCCATCACCTTGAAGCAAATTGTCGTGGGTATCCAGGAACTATTAGATACCCCAAACCCGGATTCCCCTGCCCAAGAACCAGCCTGGAAGGCGTTCTCAAAGGACAAAGCTTTGTATGAGAAAAAGGTCAAGGAACAGGCCAAAAAGTATGCTACTGCTGTATAGTAATTCATAGACGGAAGGTTGTTTTATTTTGAGTTACAGATACAAATACATCCCAAAAGGTAAAACAACCACACCAGTGGGAACCGTGACTACTGGAAATAATTAGAAATAGTGCTGACAAGGACATTATGCTGAAATTGGACATTATGCTGAAAATGGACATAGTGCTGAAATCGTCATTATGCTAACAGTGAAACCTCCACTTTACAGCTGTCCGGACATCTAATGAAATAATACCGGCCTTAGTTGTCAATCCCATGAGGGATTCACGGTAGAATGTGCATAATGCATTTATTCTGAATATATATATTAGTTGATTAAACTTTAAGTATTTTTTTCGCCTCCGATGGAAACACTAGCGATAAGATCTCTACTCTTCGAAACACCTGCTCCAGCTGCTAACTCCCCTAGCTGAGAGGTGCCCTTCTCTTTATACGTAGAAACAGCCGGGATGTCGGCTTTTATACGGCTCACCAAAGTCAGATATGCTCTTGGCTCCAACTTGATCAAGGTGTGCAAGGGGATAGACATCCAAGGAGACTCTTCTTGAGGAACATTCATGAAATATGCGTATAAACATCTTAACACTGCTTGGTGGGTAATGATAAGAATGTTCTCCTGTCTTTCCAATTCCATGATGATTGGCTCCAACCTTATAACGATATCTCTATAAGACTCACCTCCTCTATAACGGTACTCGTACTTGTTGTCATCACGCGCCTTGAAATCTTCTGGGAATTGCTGTTCGATTTCTTCATAAGTCATTCCATCACACTCGCCAGCGTCTAATTCATCCAACGCCTTCCATTGCAATTTCTTCTTATAAGGCAAAAACGACGACGTTTGCTGAGTTCTCTTCAACGTGGAGGTCCACACCGTCAAAGGGGTGTCTTCCATTTCTTCTCCAAGCGATTCAAGAACTAATTCAGGCAACTTCTTAGCATACTTCCATCCGCGAGACAGCAAGTTGGCGTCACCCCCAATTTGACCAGTCAAATTGAATTCAGACTCCCCGTGTCTAGATAGCCAGATTTGTCTGGGCTTGATGTGCAAATTCATCACATAGTAAACAATACGAGATTCCAAATAGCTCTCGATTCGGTTCAATATGATTTGCTGGTTGACATTGACAAGCTTAATAAAAGTCAACTGGGCGTCTGCGTCCTTATCCATGGATTCATACTTTTCTTCGTAGTACTTGATTCTCTGTAAGAAGTCAGCAGTGGCAAACTCGTTTGAGGTTTCGATGTAGTCTGGACTGGTTGTTTTCACATCCAAGATGTTCTGCAAGATCAAATCGTCGTCGTTGCACCAGCTTTCCAAAAACATGGGCTCAATCGAGTTCTCTCTGCACAACCTCAAGATATATTCCCTGCGGTCTCTGGTCAGATTGGTGGCGTCCAAAATCCCCACCACGCCGTTTTCCTCCACAAACCACTTCATCATATCCACGGTGGCCATGTTGATTGCCTCCTGTCTGTAGCCAAGCCCCTCTTTGTTTCTGGGGTCAAAGAACTCAGCCTTGATCTGTTCAGTCTGGGGCACGATCTTACGTCTGTACGATCCAACATTGAAGCACTTGGAGTTAATCAGCAACCACAGAAGGTATCTCACAATCTTCTGGGCAATAAGCGACTTCCCGCGCGCAGGAAGCCCCACCATCACCACACACACACGCACGTTTTCCACATGCGAGATCGAATACACAGGCATATCTTAGTTGTCTTCTAAATTACACTCAAAGAATTCCTCCCTCAAGTTTTTTTAATGAATCTTAAGCTTTAAAATTTACTCTCGAATTTTGAAGCCGCTTTGAATTTTAAAATGCGGAGAGTCAATGAAGAACATCCTATCTTCAATAGAATACAAGCTTCACTACAGGCTGGTTAAAAATGAGTTTGGGGTATTTTGGTTTGGAATTTTTGGTTGGAGGGTGTAGAAAGGTGTAAGGTGGTTACGTAGTTGTTTCTGCTCGTGTAGCGCTCGTGTAGTCCAGTAAGGTTTTGTTCTGATGCTGTAGCGTCCTGTCTACATTGAGGAACTTGCGAAGGAACAAGCACCATTGCCGAGGTAGTTGGGTGACACTAAATGTGGTGTGATGATAATTATTTGGAAGGAGCTGCAGAAAAAGGCACACTCATGGGGTTACTTGAAAGGTGGGTTAGGCCTTCATGACTACAACAATGACTACACAGCAATCATCACAGTACACAAAATGGAAACTGTCAGAATACCGCTAAAGCACCAACAATGGAACTAGTTATGACCGAAGCGAATACTTTGTTTTCGACTAGTTTGTTTCATTGAATGTGGGGGTGGTTTCACTGAATAGTGTTGGATATCCAGGTAAAAGTCAAGATACTTGGAAGAAATTTAAAGCCTGAAAGAAGACGTAGATGAAGAAACTTTAAGAACAAAATAAGGTTGTAGAAGTTAGCAAAACGAAATCGAAATGGAAATGGAAAATGAAATCGAAATCGAAATGGAAAAAGAAATCGAAATCGGAATCGAAAACTCAGACAATTCAGACAACTCAGACAACTCAAAATACAGAAATCTCAACAAATCAAACTAACTCTGAAAGTAGTCATCTCTACATATACTCCATTGCACTCTTCAATCTCTACTATAATCTAAAAATTCCCCTTCAACTTTGTCTTCTGGGAATTCTGTTGCACCACCAAATTGATCAACGAATACGCAATCGACTCAGGGAAAGGAATAAGAATCTTATCTGGGTTAAAGTCCTCACTACTCAGACCCTCACTATCACCATGGGCCAATTTACGAACAAAGTCCACATCGAACCATTTAGCATCGCTCAACTCATTGTCATGGCCCAAGTTAATAACCTCATTAACTCCGTTGAATTCCACCTCGGCAATGCACCCAATCATAAGGTTTCCTGGGAATGGCCAAGGTTGGGTCAAAACAATGTCCACTTTTGAGCACTTAACACCGGTTTCTTCCCAGATTTCTCTCTTGGTTGCGATTTCAACCGTTTCGGAGGGCTCCATGAACCCTGCAGTGCATGCATACATGTTGGTACTGGCATGTCTCTTGGACAAGGAGAGCAAGATTTTGGTACGCTCGACATTTGTAACCGCAGTGATAACCACCGAGTCTGTCCGAGGAAATGAGACATTCGAAACAGATGCACTTTTCACGGGGCATTCGCTCTTGATTTCCTTGGTGCATTCCAACTTGCCACCAGCATGAACAGGAATCACAGGCGAGCCACAGCCGGGGCAAAACCTGCCCTTTCTCAACCAGTCCAAGAACATGGAGCCCTGTGAAAACAACGCGGCTTCCTCGTTTTTAAACGCAAGCAAATGTTTCCTAGAAACGGTATATATGACACCATTGTCAGCAGGCGATTTGGAGTTATCTCCATCCTCGCTTTGTTCTACGTAGAACTTTTGCACAGACTCGCTCAATTCCTTGCTAGTGGTCAAATCAACGGCATAGTAAGGAATACCTTGGTATCTTCCCTGGTAGTCCAAGTATTTTTCATCGTCACTCTCCTCATCTGAGATCTTCAACTTCTTCAAGTCCAACCCCACGCTCTCATCTTTTAAGCCCAAAAACAATAGGACAGGCTTATCTGCGGCCCTCAAGTCCGGCAGATGGTTCTTGTTGTCCTCGGCCCATGTCTTCAACGTTTCTCTCCATTTTGCAACCCCGGAAAGCAATCCCGTAGAAATACTTTCTCCCTGGTTGTCCCCGTTGGTCAAGACAATTAATCTGCCTACCTGATCCTGTTTGGCTACTAACGGATTATTGTTTTCGTAAAACACAAACCGTGTGCTGGGATGTAAAACACTATCAGTGACAAAGTCCAGGTCCTCTCTTAAGAAGGAAATACGGTTGACCACTTCAGACCCGTAGTAGATGTCTTTCTGTTGGTCTAGAATAGTGGCTGTGCGGCTATGGGACATGCTGAATGCTTGATGGATACTAGATAGTTTGACGTGTCGAGTATGCTTGATGAGGAATTTCATCTGGCACTCGCATGCGATAAGATTCTCCTCGGTTTATACAGGAGATCAAGAAGAAACGAGGAGCAAGGAAAGAAGAGTAGTACAAGAGGAAATGGGATCAGTGTAGCCAGTCTAATATAGTCTGTTTGTTGGTATATAGTTTGTTTGTTTTGATAGTATAGTCTGCTTGTCCTGGTTTATAGTATACTCTGATTATGTTTGTCTTGAGTCCTATACTGTTATCCGCTGGAGAGAAGACGTTGAACAAGAGCATCTCATGACTAAGCACACTGGTACAAGTGAAATAACTCTATTTCTGTATTTAGTATGGCTGGACTGTTTTTTCAAATACCTTATATTTAGGTTGACCTGTTTAGATTAAATAAATAATATCATTGGCAACATTGTGAGTGCTGACTATATAATACCCACTAAATATACTCTTTTAGCCGACCAGAAATCTCACCTTGTTACCGTAAATTGAGTCTAATCAATTATAAAACCCAGCTTAAACCAAACTCATTATTCCCACCATCCGGCTGCAAATTTTCTTGTTTATAAGCTGAAAAATATCAAATATAATAAAGGAAACCCCTTAGAATTGTGAAATCAAAGAAAGAGCCTTAGAAATGAAATCAAAGAATTGATATCTTTAAACATTACTGGTCTTCAATCTTAATGATTCTAGTAACAAGCTTAATCAGTTGTAACAACAAAAATCAGTATCTCCGTTCATTGCTTAGCTATACTTCCAACAATTGAAAGTACTATACACTTTATGGAATCATAAAAAATAGTTACATTCCCCTGGTCCAACTGCTCTTAAGGAAAGTTTTCTTTCAGGGTTCAAGCTTAATTACACCACGAATTGTTGGAGTTTGGCCAGACACGCTCCAGAACAGTTTAACATCACAGGTAAATTCGCTTATAGAATATCAAGATTAACAAGTTTCACTCTTGAATCACTGGTATATCTGCCACAAAAATCAGTTATATTCAAATTCACAAAATCACCTTTTTCTTGATTTTGCTGCATTTTTCCCATTCAGATTTACCAAAAAATTAACTTTATCTCTCTCTGTGTGTAGCAATAACCCCTACAAAACAATCCATATTTACGTATTAAATTCACTATCTAACTGTTTACTTCTGTTGTTGTCCTCCGTAAGCCTTTCTCCATTCTTCAATCTTCTTTTCGTCAATTCTCTTGAACAAGTATTGAGCCTTGCCGATACAGTGGCCACCTTCCAAGAACAAGTCAAACTTGTTTGGAGTGGACAAGGCAGGGGCATTCAAGATCTCACCCATCTGGGCAGTGGTGGCTGGCATGAATGGGTAAATCAAAGCACTCACGAGGTAGATCAAGTTCAAACCGACACCCACAACAGCATCAGACTTGTCTGGGGTGTTGGAATACAAAGAGTTGTCTAATTTGTTGTCCTGCAAGAATTGGTTACCACGGGATGAAAGAGCCATGGCGATTTCCAACCCCTTTCTCAAGTTGACGGCTTCCATGTTTTCAATGTAGGAGGCCAAGATTTGGTTCACGTCGCTTTCAAACTTTTCGTAGTTTGGAATGTTCTTAGAGTCATAGGATGGAACCACGCCGTTGTACTTGGCGTTGACAAACTTCACCAAACGGTTGACGAGGTTACCCAAGTTGGCCAAAAGCTCAGAGTTGTTCTTGGTGACGAATTCGTCCCAGGAAAAGTACGAGTCCGAGGTCTCTGGTCTAATGGAAGCCAAGTAGTATCTCCACACGGAGGCTGGGACACCGGTGTCCTTGGCATTGTTCCCGAAAACACCCACGCCTCTCGACTTGGAGAACTTTCCGTTTTCGTATTGCAAGTATTCGGTGGTGCTCAAGTGATGGAGCTTGGTGTACTTCTCGCCGGTACCAATCAACGAGGCTGGGAACACAACGGTGTGGAAAGGAACATTGTCCTTACCCATGAACTGGTACAAGTCAACCTGGTCTGGGTTTTTCCACCACTTGACCCAGTCGGCGATTTGACCCACCTTTTCCTTGAAGTAGTTGGCGGTGATGGAGATATAGCCGATTGGGGCATCGAACCACACATACAAGACCTTGTTTTCGTAGCCCTCCAATGGGACAGGAGTACCCCACTTCAAGTCTCTGGTAATACATCTAGGGTCCAAACCCTTCTTCAACCACGAGTTGGTAATAGTCTTGGAGTTCTTGGACCATGCACCCTTTTCGCTGGCATCGGCCACCCAAGCAGACAAGTCCTTTTCCAACTTGTCCAACTCGACGTAGATGTGGGTGGATTCCTTCACGACAGGAGTAGCCTGTTCAACCTTACAACGTGGGTTGATAAGCTGCAATGGGTCCAAAAGAAGACCACACTTGTCACACTGGTCTCCTCTGGCGTCATCGTAGGCACAGTGTGGACAGGTTCCTTCGACGAATCTGTCGGCCAAAAATGCCTTGTGCTCCTCACAGTACAACTGCTCGGTGGTCTTCTCAGTCAAGAAGTTGTTTTCGTTCAACTTGGTGAAGATGTCCTGGGCGATTTCGGTCTGGGCCTCGGTGGTGGTTCTGCCAAAGTGGTCAAAGCCAATGTCAAACCAGTCGTACACTTGCTTGTGGATGACGTGGTACTTGTCACATAACTCCTTAGGAGTGACCTTTTCTTCTAAAGCCTTGGTTTCGGTGGCAGTTCCGTACTCGTCGGTACCACAGACAAAGATGGTGTTGTAGTTTCTGTTCTTGGCGTAACGGGCGTAGATGTCTGCAGACAAGACGGAACCAACAACGTTACCTAAATGAGGCACGTTATTCACGTATGGAAGCGCAGATGTGATCAAGATGTTTCTCTCGTTGTCCTTTGGGAGAATGGTCTTGTCCTGGACAGAAACAGTGAAACCCGACTTGACGTGCTGGGCCCCGGTGTTTTCTTCCTTCATACGCTCGAGCTTGGTGATACTTAAAGCAGTGGCTACACCAGCAGCGACCTTTGGGAGCTCAGCAAAGGCTTTGAACCATTCGGAGTCTGGGTTACTCTGGTATAAAGCGGCGTACGAGATGATCTGAGCTGGGGTGATTTGGGAAACATCAGCGGCAGTAAAAGAGGTAAAGTCAGGGACAGGCTTATCGGCCTTGAGCAAGTTGTATGCCTCTGTTTCCTCGCTGGTCACAGCGTCACTGTGGGAGAAATCGCCGGCCAAGTACTTGACCACAGCATTGGCTTCGATCAATTCAAAGCCGGTTTTCTTCACTTGCAAGAGAGCATTGGGGGCGTTTTCGTCCTCGGAAACCAACTTGGCACCGTAAACGTGTGATGCAATGGCCAACTTCAAGTTGACCGCAAGATCAAGCTGCTTGGAGCCCTTGGATGGGTATAATTCAGTCATGGTCTTTATGTAAAACTGTGGAGTTGAAAATTTTGCTATGACTAAATTCGCGGAAAAACGGAAAAACGAAACAACGAGCGAAGCAACGAGCAGAACAACTCACTTCGGTCGTTGCTTGGCTCGTTGCTTCGCTCGTTGTTTCGCTCGTTGTTTCTGCTGTTGTAGGTTGGCTTTTCTATAAAGGTAATTGTTATACTTCTTTATACTGTTACACTGTTTATACTGTGTTTTTTTGTTACTACTGTAGTTTTTTGCAGCTATTACTTAAATGTGATTAAACTCTCAATGTTATGTTAGTTTTGCACAAGCATACTTAATTATTTGAGTTTTCAATGATATATACTTACCTACGTACATACTGTCTTTTTTTATTCATCACTGGAAATTAACTTTCAGGAGTTGACCCTGTTCCTTGTAAGTTAGTTTATACATGTTTCTACAGTTATATATAATATTAGGTGAAATCGTTAGTTTATACTTGTTTGTATTGTTTTTTGTTACTGTTAGTTCAAGCTAGACTCACTTAAATATAATTAGATACCAAGATATAAATATATGTCACGTATGTAAGAAACTACATGCTGATACTGTTAGTTGTTATTATTAGTTTATACTATTGATTGTACTGCTAGTTTATACTATAAGTTATACTTCCAGCTATTACTTTATATCAGAATTTCACAAAAAAGCCAGTTTCTAAAACCTTATAGCTTCACAAAGGTATGCAAAAAACCCAGATTGACAAACCTTCCGTTTGTTAAACTAGCATTCTTTTATACTTTGGATATTCTAGAATCCAAAGTATGTCTTCAAAATTCCTACTGTATCTACCGATAAACCTCTTCAAGGACTTTCTGGGTTGGACAAAGATACTCCTTTTTCCAAAGATGCAGTTCCATAAGTCGAACGAGAGAGGTGTGTAGCTCTAGGACACATTCGGTTTGATACTCTTCCTGTTTCTCGCAGTATTGAGCACATAAATGGTCGAATTTATGGCCCAAAGGTAAATATGTCCTTATGAAAAGTCCTGTAGAACTCCACAAGTGTTGCCTGTAGAAGGAAGCGGATAGCTCGTGAACTTTTTGAGCTTGAAGGTCAACTATTCTCTTGACTAGTATTCTCAGTGACTTCAAATACACCTTGTTGTACGCAATAATTAGTTTTTGGATATATTGGCGCTGGTTCTCCACCTGTTTCTGGAGAAAGTCCTTAAACGATTCCAGCCATTCCTCATAATAATCAGAAATAATCGCTTGGAGCTGGGTATGTTGAGTCTGCAGATCAGGAATGACTACCTGGTGAGCGTGTTTCATGGTTTCAAAACACTCCGTTGAGCATTTAACAAGAAGCTTTTCCCATTCTTGAGATGAGGCCTTGATTAATTGGCCAAGCAAAGACTCGTGTGATTCAAAGAGTCTAGTAAGGCAAGTTGTAGTGAGGTTTTGGAAAAGATGGGAATAGGGTTCTATGTGAAATGCAGGTTTCTGTGCAATAAGATACTCCTTGTAGACACGAACGGACTCAATCCGGGCCAGTTGGACTTTGGATGCAAGCTGTTTGATTTCCTCGTTATGTAAATTGACAAGTTCCTTTGTAAACTCTTTCAAACGAACGCACAGATAAGGATATGTTTCGAAGTAGAACTCCTGGAGCGTATCACTTTTGCAGCCGCTAGTGTTTCCCACTGCCAGTCCTTCCAACTGCAATTCAGTTGGGTCTTGGCTGAGGATGAAGCTTGCCATTTCACGAGCCTTCATTAATTGCTCAATTCTAAATCATTAGGGATTGTGGCTAGAATGTAAACTATGTGTAATTATGTACGTAAATTACGTACGTAATTTCTGTAGATTATGTACGTAATTTCTGTAGATTATGTACGTAAATTTTACAGCGTAGGAACCAAAAAAACCTAGACAAGGATAATCGAAAAAAGGTTCAAAATTAAAGATATCACGGAAAATAACTATTAACATCAGATACTATACTTAATCTAAGCCAAAAGGCAAACCAATTTTTTTGAATTGCCTGTTACCGAGCTGAAATTCAATTCATCATCAAAGAAATGCTTTGTATTCTATCAAAAGAGTACCTGCTATATTTGCAAGTTATTATATCAAATCGGTGTACACAATCAGATCCTTGAATTCCCCTAGCAGTATATAAAATTTTGGTACTCTTTTATTCGTTAATTTGATAAACTGACAAGTAAGTATCTATGACCAAAGCCTAGTCTTATTCTCTGAGTAAGCTCGAAAAATATGGTTATTTTAGTATAGCCTTTACATTTCTTCATATTTTGAAGAAAAAGGAGAGCGACTTAATCAATCTAAATTAACTTGGCAAAATAGTAAAACAACTTTAAATCGTGGAATCAACCCCTTCGGGGGAGATTAATACCGGATAACATAATTAACAAACGGAAAATCAATGAAACACAGAGGAAGGTCTGATTATGTACCAGTCATGCAATAAAGACCTTTTAGGCCGGATAATTCGTCTAAAAGTAGACACATTACAGAAAGTACTATATCTAACCACGTTCCTTCACTTCACCAAAGCACAAAACAAAGGACTGCATGTAACTCATAATTTGCAGCCATCAAATTTACCTTCCTTTTCGTATTTTAAATTATTATTCATTCGCATCAAACCGTCCTGAACTAGGGCACATAATTTGACCAGGCTACATAGTTTGATCTAAATTATCTCATACTTTAACTGGTGTAACACCTATTATATCTAAAATATTTTTTGGATCTGTTATATCTATTGTTATTCATTTGTATAAATCTTATTTGATTGCCTATATATTTAAAAGGGAAGAGCAGATGGTCTATGGTCAGATATTATCTATCAGTGCAACGGTTTCAGATGGAAAAGGTATTTTACAGAATTGCCTTTTTAAAGTTACCATTTCTCAGTTTTTCTTTTCAATTTCCATAGACTAACTCCAGAATAATGGCTTATGAAGTCTTATTAATGACTTGGTTATTTCGAATCTGAATATCTTGCTTGTATAGAGTTTAATTGAAATCATCTTGAGACAGTTGTAGGTTTGAATTCATTTTTTACTTTATTGAGCAAGATTCCAATTATACTTTTACAAGACTCCCATTAACTTTGCAAGGTACCCAGTTTTACCTTGCAAGATTCCAATTATATTTGTGTATTTCTCTACTCTTCTATCCAAAACAGAATATCTCCGAAATCGTGGTACAGTGCAAGTTTCCTTAAATTTCGTCTATCTATTTTTACCCTTCATGCATAACTACCCTTCAGGATCTAAGTAGACCCCACATGTGGGTTCCGTATTGTTCCGCATAACCGTTTCTACCAGCCACTCAGACTCCCAGCATACAATGATGTGAATACGTCTACAGAATAACATATAGAACAAGAAGTCATTTGCATTTCGATGACAACAGTTTAGCCGATGATTTTCTGATCTTTAGAAAACGGGGTTTAATTAACAGTTTGGACAGTTGCAATTTACATCCATATTCCAAGCCCACTAGATAGAGAAACGTGGACCCGGCTTGTCCAAAGCCCACGAGTCTGTCATTTGAGGTTCCTGTTCTACCGACTCAACTGTGATTTCTCCGATTTTTCAGGATTCTAACCAAGATCGCTTCATTATTTTACTTAATACGCTCTACCCATGAAACCATATGAAACCAATATCTTTCGCAATCTAGATAAATGATGGTTAAACCGTTGGATTATTGTTATTAGTGCAGTTACGTGCAGCGTATTTATGTCAATTGAATACACTCCCTTCGCCGAAATAAACGGTTGCAAAAGCCTCAATGTGCTAGCCTTATCCACGGTGCTACTAATAAAGACAGTATAAATTGAGCCTAAAATACTTCCACTTGGATCACCATCCTTACCTTCCTCACTAGAATTCTCTACAATGGCAATTGAAAAGACACAGGAGATAGCAGTGGCTCAAACTACCGTCTCTGACTCTCAAAGAGTAGCAAAGAAATTCAAGTATGACCCGAGTGAAAGAGCACAACGGTTGGTAAATGGAGCTCAATGGAAGGATATCATGATGATTGCGTGTGCTGGTTTTGCCTTGATCTCCGACGGGTACCAAAGTAACGTCATGTCGATGTTGAATATGACTTTCGCCTTGGAGTACCCTAAAGAATACACTGCTAACATGAGCACAAACGTTTCCAATGCCTCGCTTATTGGCACCATCTTTGGCCAGGTCGCTATCGGACTCACCGTAGACTACCTCGGTAGAAAGTGGTCGATTGTGACTGCTTCCATCTTTCTTGTGGTGGGCACCATCATGTGTGCTGCTTCGCATGGGGTCACTATTGAAGGAATGTTCTGGATGTTGATTGTATCCAGAGGAATCACTGGGTTTGGAATTGGGGCCGAGTACCCATCATCCTCTGTCACAGCGTCTGAGGCTGCAAACGAGTCGGTCAAGAGAAGAGGTGGGGCGTTTATTATGGCTACCAACTTGCCGTTGACTCTTGGAGGCCCGTTTGCGTTGGGTGTCTTCTTGATCGTGTACAAGATCACAGGCAAGAACTACAACGCTTTGTGGAGAACCATGTTCGCTATTGGTGCCTTCTGGCCCTTGTCTGTTTTCTACTTCCGTCTCAAGATGGCCACTTCCGAGTTGTACACCAAGAACGCCATCAAGCAACGAGTTCCCTACTTGTTATCCTTAAAGTACTACTGGCGCAGGCTTATTGGAACCACGGTCACCTGGTTCTTGTTTGATTTCGTCAGTTTCCCCGCCGGGATCTTCTCTGCTGGGATCATCTCAAATGTATTGAAGGGCAAAGACAAGACCAGTGTAGAGAGAATTGCCGAATGGAGTATGTTGCTTAGTGCTCTTTCTTTACCTGGGGTGTTCATTGGTGCATTCTTGATCGACAGAATCGGCCGTAAATACACCATGATGATTGGTTTTAGTGGGTATATCATCTTTGGGCTCATTGTTGGGTGTGCCTACTCCAAGATCAAGGACATCTCCGCCTTGTATATTGTCTTCTTCAGTTTGATGATGTCCATGGGGAACATGGGTCCTGGGAATGGCTTGGGTTTGATTTCCTCAGAGTCTTTTGCAACCCCAATTAGAGGGACCTGCTATGGGCTTTCTGCAGCTATCGGAAAGGTCGGTGCAGTTGTGGGAACCAGAACCTTTCTTCCGGTTCAGAAGCACTTGGGTGACAGATGGACCTTCATTATCAGTGCCGTTTGCGGTCTCCTTGGGGTCTTGGTCACCTTTTTCTTTGTCCCACACTTGAATGAAGAGGATTTAATGGAAGAGGATGTCAAATTCAAAAACTACTTGGTTGAAAACGGCTGGACTGGTAATTTTGGAACCGCCGAGTACGATCCCGAGACTGCTGGGGATTTGGAATATTTTGAATCTTTTGAAGTACTGGTTGACAAGAAGTAAAATATAGACCAGGTATATTGTTTAATTAATTATTGTGTGATTCTTGTAGAGATATAGTAAAATTGGTTGCAAAATATTAAAGAGAAAATAAATAGACTTAAACCTAATGTTCATACAACACTTCAATATTTTATCTGAAATCATAATATTCAGAAAGTATTGGTGCTCAGAATTTTTTGGGGTATTCTTAATACTCCATTTTATTCATCTTATCTATTTTCTACTTCATATTTTCACACTAGTTGGTATTGGACACCATACAAGTATAAATTAAAATAAAAAAGGGAATGGATACATATATACTGTTATTGTAGCTGCAGATATTTGAACCCTCTCATTTTTATGTACTTTAAATTCCAATTTTGATATTCCTCATTCCCAGTTGAAAGTATCTTAACATCTCTTTTCTTAATTTAATATAATTTCTCAAGAGCAAAATTTGCAGCCATTTTTTTCAGTTTTACCTCAAAAAAAAGAAAATTTAGATAATCTTAAACATTTAGACGAACAAGCCGAAGGTTTATGAGGCTGATGAATTCTTAAATCCCACTCTTACAACTTCACAGTGACTGAAGATGTATTCCCAATGAGTGATGTTACTTTTTAGTTGAACGATTCCACACCCAAGTGGGTTTGATGGAGTACCCATGAGATCACATTCTATTTCCATGGCGGGAAGTAGGCTTGAATAAAGGTGTTTCTAAGCTCTCTATCACACACTTGCAACTAACTACTCTAAAGGAGCTCTTGCAGTCACACTAATTCACGGTTAAAATACTACAGCTTAGAGAATTCTGAAATTCCCGCTTAAAAGTGAAACTTCTAGAGTAACTACAAAATCATGGCTTAAAACTATTACTCCTAGAAGCTTTAGGCTTTAAAAGTAATACACCTAGAAACAATCTTCGTTAAAAACTAAAATAGTTGCAACCTCCCAAACAGTTTTACACAAAATCCATTTTTCCAACGCTCGCAACCAAAAAGTGAAAAATCTCAAATTCGTGCACCAATACCAACTTTATCTTTCAACTCCATCTTTCAACTTCCTCATTCAATCCCCTCCTCATGATCTTCAGACAGTGCCGACGAATACACAGCGACCAATGGAACGCTCTTCTCTCAGTTTCCAAGGAAAACATGCTATCTTCCTCTAAATACGCTCTCAAGGATAACATCGTTACCAAGGACGGGCACTCCACTGCTGCTTCCAAGATGCTACACAACTACCATTCGCCGTTTGACGCCACCGTGGTGCAGCTTCTCGACCAGAAAGGTTTCCAATGGGCCGCGAAAACAAACCTCGACGAGTTTGGAATGGGTTCGGCCGGTACAAACTCCCACTATGGTAGTACACTTAACCCGACCAAAGAAGGACATGTTGCTGGGGGGTCCAGCAGTGGATCTGCTGCTTCTGTGGCTGCTTCGCTAGTGGACTTTTCCTTGGGAACCGATACGGGGGGCTCTGTGCGCTTACCTGCTGCTTATTGCGGGATCTATGGGTTTAAGCCGACTTATGGGCGTGTTTCTCGATGGGGTGTGATTCCGTATGCACAGTCCTTGGACGTGGTGGGTGTTTTAGCGAGAGAAATAGGGGTTGTAAGGGAGGTTTACGGTGTTTTAAACGCCCACGACGAAAAAGACCCAACCTCTATACCAGTAACTATACGAGAAAATGTGCCAGAACACCAGAAGGGATCTCTCGTGTTTGGAGTTGCCGAGGAGTTTCTCATCTCGGAACTTGCGCCGGAGATCAAACGCATCTGGACGGAAACCTTGGAGAAGTTGGTGGACTTGGGCCACACTATCAAACTCGTTTCTGTTCCCAGTATCAAAAAGGCGATTCCAGCATATTATACATTGTGCACAGCAGAAGCTGCGTCCAACTTGGCTCGGTATGATGGGGTCAGATATGGGCACGTTGAATCAGGAACCCCGATAATCGCATCCAGAACAGAAGCTCTAGGCGAGGAAGTCAAGCGCAGAATCATCCTAGGAAACTACACGCTTTCCTCCTCTTCTGGCTCTCACTACCTCCGTGCTACTCAAATAAGGAAGCAGTTGGTTGACGAGTTCAACCAGGTGTTCAGGATGCGTAATTTGCTCACAGATACTGACTCTGCCCAGAACGGGTGTGACTTCTTGATCTGCCCAACTAGCGTAGGCGAGCCTCCAAAGATAGACGGGTATGGCAGTGGAGTCGATGAGTATGTTAACGATGTGTATACAGTTCCTGCCTCCATGGCTGGGCTTCCTGCGATCAGTGTGCCTGTAGGTGGAACGGGATTGCAGGTTATAGGCCAATGGGGGGACGATGAGGGTGTACTTAGAGCTGCAGAGTTGTTGAAATAAAAGAGTGGATAAGTAGGAAAAGTGATGAATCTGGAAATAACCAGGTCCCAGTAAATACTGTAGATTAATAAACAAGTACACTAAGAAATTCAGAAACTTCCAATGGTATGAATATTTCTAGTGCGAGATATGAAAATTCAAACGACTATGTATGCTCAATTGATGTCCAGTCGTTATGATTACCACAATACTGATTATTGCTCTACAAATGACCGTTTATGAACCTGACATCATCTTCTGTTGTATTCAGTATAGCACAAAGTGTGCTATCCGCTTTGTGTTCATTCGTATTAATTGATCTGACTCTTTCCAAGATTGGGAGAACTTGAAAGTTCATTCAAAGGGCTATATCGAGAATAAATATTAGCTTATGAATATTCATAAATATTCACCTTATGAAAGCTACTCGGTGCGCTCGTAGCTTCTACTCTTATCATGCTTTTATTTATTACTATGAGGTTGAATTTCATAACATCGTAACTGTTGAAGAATACTTTGCGTATTGCAGAACCACATCGGTTCTCTGATTAATTATTCTTTCGAAGAAGCTGATTAGCTGGTGGAGTAGCTCAAGAAGAACTGAATAAATATTCTCTAAAATTCTCAATGAAATAAATGTTCAGCTTAATAATGTTCAGCTTCAATAATATTCAGCTTATCAATAAATTTAAATATTCAGCTTGAAAGCTACTCGCTTCGCTCGTAGCTTACTTCCTCCCCAACAAAGTCAAAAACTCTTCTCTGGTCTTCTGCTGGTCTCTAAAACAACCCAACATGCAACTGGTAGTAGTACTACTCCCAGTCTTTTGCACCCCTCTACTCACCATACACATGTGCTGAGCCTCGATCACCACAGCAACGCCTCTGGGCTTCAAGATCTCAAGCAAGGCCATCGCAATCTGCTTGGTCAAACGCTCTTGCACTTGGAATCTTCTCGAGTACATCTCAGCCAAACGGGCCAACTTACTCAATCCCAAAACTCTTTTGGAAGGAATATAACCAATATGAGCCTTGCCAAAGAACGGAACCAAGTGGTGCTCACATAATGAGTAAATCTCAATGTCTCTAACAATAACCATCTCATCGTGGTCCTCTTCAAACACAGCTCGCTTGATCACGTCTCGGATATTATCCTCGTAACCCTTGGTGAAATACAACATGGCACGAGCATACCGTTCTGGTGTCTCAAGCAAGCCTTCTCTGTCGACATCCTCACCCAACTCCACCAAAATGGTCTTGACCGCTTCCGCGATACGCAATTCACGCCCGCGTGCCTCTTCTTCCGTCTGCTCTATCCTTCCACGGGCCCCAAGCGATGGCCAAGACAAGCCATCATTGTCTATAGGAGGGTTAATGGTGTAAGGGGAACTGACTCTGGTGTTAAGAGGGGTTTCCACAAGCGCACGGTGTACAGGTGCACGCTTGCTGGCTTCGCTGGGTGTAGGGTTCTTGATTTCGTCGCTCATCTTTACTTGCAATATCTAAATTGATTGCAAAGGTTGCAATCGTTATGGGCGAATCAATGAAAAATTCTGCTCACGTGAAGGAAGCAAATAGCACGGGTCAGGTTACAAAGAGAGGGTGGTTTGCATGAATAGGACAGGTTAGGCACGATGTGAGGCTTCACTACCACATTTTTCGTATACTCTGGTTGGGGCCAAGAATACAAGATAGAATGGGAGAAGAATGGAAAAGTTGCAATGAAAAACCAATAAAGAATGGAAAGGCAAATAACAAAAGGAATACAAAACTATGCAAAAGAATACAAAAACCATGGAATCATAATTGAAAAACTGTTCGATTATTCAATAGTTTAAACATATTCCAACATATATTTCACTATTCAACCCACAAATATCCAAAATCTAAAAAATAAAACTAACGGGAATTTCGGACCTCCGAAAATACCACATATAATCAAGATACATTTCAATCTGTAAATACAAAATAATTATAGAATACTCTACATTTTGCCACATAATTGATTCAAACATTCTCTGCCGAACCTAATTTAAAATACAACTCTGAAGACCTTAAAACTACAACTTGACAAACCTTTGGATTGTTCAGTCTACACCATAAAATCGTTTAATATGTACTCGTAAAAAAATCAATACTCTGCAAAAGGATTCAAAACCCGCACAGTCAAGCAAGGCAAAGCCATACCAATCTCCGCTCTAATCAAAACAGGTACTTCCTGCAACTCTTTGATTATTTGAATGTACAGTTCTCCCTCCACACGCGTTTCCAAGTCCTGCAAGTATGGGGCCAAACCAACGTCTGACTTTGCGTTACCCTTCAAGGCGGGAACAGACAACTTAGGAACTTGCAAATTCAACTTGGCCAACTTGTCGGTTATCGATTCGTCGTGGGTATCACGAGTGCTTTGTAATTTGGCAGCCTGTAAAGCGCTGGTTCTGTACTTGTTTCTAATCGAGCTTCTGTAGGACAACGAAGACTGTTCGTCTGGAGGAACATAGGTAGCT
The DNA here is from genome assembly GCA_030579395.1 of Aciculoconidium aculeatum. Lineage (NCBI taxonomy): Eukaryota > Fungi > Ascomycota > Pichiomycetes > Serinales > Debaryomycetaceae > Aciculoconidium > Aciculoconidium aculeatum. Next base: position 31,257 of record JAKTQU010000084.1, read on the forward strand.
GCGTCTATGCCAGCTTCCCAGTACAACTCCAAAACACGTTCATTCTTGTCAAACTCGGCCTTAACCAAAGGCAATTGATCACCGTGAACACGCTTTTCCACACCAAACTCGGGGATAAACACGTCAAAGGCAGACTCGTAAACTTGAACCACAGTACCCATGCACAACAACTGCCCAGCTCCTTCAGAGACTGCGTTAATTGTCTGCGACAACAACAAGTGGATGGCTTGTTCCTGGGCATTGGCTGCACAGTCCTTCTTAAAGTTACAGTAGTCGGCAGTGGTCTTTAAGGAGTCCACGTCGCGCTCTTCATCCACCTTCTTCAACACGGACTTCAATTGTCTGTGCACCAACAAATCGGCGTATCTTCTCAATGGCGCGTTGAAATGGGTGTACAAGGGCAAGTTAAAGTAGTAGTGGCCAAAACTGTCCGGGTCCTGCTTACCAGCCACATAGTACTTCCCTCTGGACATTCCCTTGAAAAGAAGAGTCTCGACTGCTTGTCTTTTTACAGTATCCTCGATGCGCAAAATGGAGTTCTGCAACGTCGAGGCTGTAGTAGTGTCTATTTTAAAGCCCAAGTTGGATGCCTTTCTGACAAATGTTTCCATCTTCTGCAAAGTTGGAAGCGGGTGGCGACGCAAGAATGCCTTATCGCCTAATCCAGCATGCACTTTAGCAGCAATGGCGTTGTTCACCTTGTGGGAAAATTCCGTGATCACATCGTAAGCCAACGAGTCCTTAAAGATGTTCAAGTCCAATCTCACCTTCTCGTCATCCAATTGGTCCAACAAAGTCAAGTTAGGGGACAAGCCCAAGCTCTTGTTTTCCAATCTTTGACGACGGAACTCCTTGGCAATAAGTCCAAAAGTCTTGATGTAATCAGATGTGGCAGATGATATATTGGCAATAGACTTACCAGACAATATAGCATCCATTGCATCGTAATTGACCAATTGTTTAGGGGCAATGACGGATTCGTGGATGTACAAATCCTCCACTTCAAAGTTGACGGTGTCGATTTCGAAAATCACAGACACGGCCAAGTTGCGGGTATTTTCCTTAAAGGAAACAGTCTTGATAACTTCTTCCGGGTATAAGTTGGTGACTCTTTGAGGCAAGAACACAGAAGTGAACCGCTTCTTGGCCTTGCGGTCCAAAGGAGTGCCTGGTCTAACAAAGTATGAGATATCCGCCGCATGGAACCCCAATTCAATCTTGGAGTTGGACAATCTCTTCACGTGCAACGCGTGGTCCACAAACTGATTGTTTTGGGTAAATGCAATGATGTAGTCTTCCAAGTATTCGTGTCTGTTCATGTTTGCCAATTCCGGTTCGATGGAAGGCAAATCATAAATGTTTTGGTCCCCGCGCAGTAAAGAGACCGAGTCATCTTCGGGATATTCGTCGCATAAAAAGTTGTTGTCTCTCAAGATGGAATCGATTTCAGTGCTTGGGTCTTCAATCTTGCCCAATTTGCTAACCAAGGTCCCGAAAGGATGCAACGAGGTGATTGGCCATCTCTTGATGGACGCCACAAACAACTGGTCTGCGTACTTTTCATGGTTTTCCACAAAGTCCTTAGGAGCCTGGTCAGTTGGGATGGCAATCAAAGGCACCTTCTTATCGGTTGGCTTGAACCAAACAATCTTGGGTGCCTTTGGGGTCTGCACGCTCGAGTCTCTTCCATTCTTCTTGTCTCTGGCAGCCTGAGCAGCCTGTGCGGGTCTCAACAAGCCCAAAGTACCTGCAAAGAGTTGCCCTGGAATACGATCAACAACGGCGACAACATGACCAGCATACAAGGGCTTGATTTCATCATTGATTTCTTCCTCCTCCACCAACAAGAGCGACTGGCCCTCCACCTCGACATCGTCGTTCTTCTTCATCGTGGGTCTTTGTTTCAACGACCCTCTTCTGGCCAAGGTCTGTGGCGGCTGTTCTGGGTCCGCCTCCTCGTCCTCGTTCAGCGGGGTGTTGGTGGAAGAGGTGGCATCGTTGTGGATGTCGTCGTTCAAGGGCGACTTGGAGGTGAAGGTGTTGTCCTTTCTTCTCTTTTTCTCCTCCTTTTCCTTTTTGGAATCCCACACTTCATCTACAACGAGCAACTCGATAGCAACCAAGTCGCCCTCGAGCGCACGGTTACGGTCCTTGGACCCACAGATAAAGATATCTGCATCCAACAAGCCGTACGTGGACACATAAGCATCGGACCGGTTCTTTTTGTTGACTCTCAAGGTACCCGTCACCAAACGGCCCTCGTTGATCAACTCGGGCAACGACGACTGCGGCAAGTACGGAGCAAAGAGGGATTTACGGCCGTTGGTGTTCTGTCCAGCATTGTTGTTGTTCTGGTTGGACGGTTGGTTGGCACCGTTGGGATTTGGTAAAAACAGAGATAACGACGAGATCGACCCGCCATACGAGGAGTTGCGCTGCTTGTGGCCGGGAATAAACGGCTGCGGCGGGTCCAAGGACGAGCCCTGTCTCTGGTGGCTTCCCGACTGCTGGCTTCTCCAGTTCGAGTTCATGTTGACAGCTCCATTGGGATCAAAGTTCCGTGAGTTCGATCTGTAGTGAGAGGACCGTCTCTGGTGGCTTCTGTCGGGACTCTGGGTGATCTGGAAGTTGGGAGTGGGCGGTAATAAGTTACTGGGAGTGGGTTCTGCGGGCGCGTTGGCCGGGAACTGGAACGATTGTTGGCCGTACGCTAAGGACCGCGAGCGGCTGTGTCCAGCGGGCGCCGTGTGGGGGGGGCTTGGCTGGTCGGGCTGGGCATCTTTGGGCTCCGGAGGGAACTTAAAGGCACCAATGTTGTCGTTTTCGGGCGCCGTTGACCCGCCGGTGGGCGTTGAAGGGCTGAGCGACGATCTGTTGGACTGTCTTTGGGTGGCTGCGGCCTTGATGGCCTCGGTCAAGCCAAGAGAGTGTCTTCTGTTGTGGCCGAGGCCAGAGTTGGAGCCGGTTCTTCTGTGGCCCTGGGAGGACGAGTTGATCGACGAGGATCTCGAATGCGTGCGGAAGTTGGCGGGCGCAAGGTCAGAGGTTTGTTGTGGCGGGTAGGTGTAGTGGCGCGGAGGCTGCTGGTTCTGTTGTTGTTGTTGTTGTTGGAATTGCTGTTGTTGTAATATTTGCTTTTGTTGGGCTTGGACTTCTTCCAATTGACGTTGAAGATTATATTGTTCGACTAAAAGGTTAGTAGGCAATGAGAGGGTAGAGGAATGCAAAGGGAAGCGAGTTGAATGGAATTTCAATTGATTGCAAATTGATTGAAAAAATTGCTCCTTCAATATAAATTTATTTTTTTGGGCAATTGTTGCGGTCCGGATCTTCTGGAAGTTGATGGATTTTCAGATTATAAATTATACTTCAGATACTGAATCGATACATTTCAGATATGAATTGATAGTTCTAGATTTCAAGTATGAGCATTTTCTGATATGAGCATTTTCAATTATACTGGTAAATATACTGAGAATTCTCTGAGAATTTCATACCAATTGATATTTCAAATATATGAGGATTTTCAAATATATGAGGATTTTCAAATATGAGGATTTTCAAATATATGAAAATTTTCAAATGGATTCAAAGGAATACTGCAATTCTCACAGTAAATTACTTCTCCTGATTCTCTCATCTAATTCTCATCTGATCCATTCTCTTGGATCGACTATTTCCATTCTCCATTCTTTAGTCTAATCACAATTCACATCTGAGTATCCTTATCTGATCTCTGTAATTCACATTCTCCAGTCAAGTCCGGATCTTCCATCTTAGCTCATTCAAAACGCTTCAATGAGATCGCAAATCAAATGATTATGAGAACCACTGGGATTTCCTATTCTGAAAGTTACTTGGTCATATACATGTATCATATATGTTTCGTTCTCTTATTCTTTGCTTCTCCTTCTGGTCTTCATTAATACATACCCATCAAGGTGGTCAACTCGCTGGGAGACCTGCGGTGTGCAATGTGCAAGTTCTTGGGCTTTTTCATTGACCCAGAGCTAGGGAGTGGATTCTCCTTACTCATGGCATACAATGGCTACTAGATGGTTGCTGAAACTTCCAAACGTTCAAGGGTGAAATTTTTTAGTAGGCGAGTTAAAAAAGGAAACTGGCAAGGAGGGAAACTGGTTATATGCAGGGGCAGTATGACACTTTTTGGAGAAAGTACGACGTTGGTTTGAGCCTAGCGGGAAACGGGGGGGTGGAATGAGAGAGAGAGGAAGCGGATGGAATGGAAGAGGATGGAAGAGGATGGATAGATGTGTTTGCGGATTTATAAACAACTCTTTGAACTGCCACGTATGGCGGTTTTTTTTAAAGTTTTTGGAGTATTCATTGGGATGGTTGTCAACCAGAACTAGAGGGAGGCCTGTCACGTGGAATAGAGAGAAGACAGAGATGAGGTGATGAGACATGAGAGATGGTTGAAGGTTGATGACACACCATGTTTTCATGGGACACACCGGGTTTCACAGGGGATACTTTTTCCATACGGATATATCACATTTTCTGGCCTGCTTTTGTAGCCTGGTTGCTATTTTTAAGATCAAGCCCTAGTTTAGTGTAATAATTGCAGATGATTTATCGAAGGCTGGTTGATGGTTTTATTGGCGTTACAATGCATATATAGCGTGCGTTATATTCGATGGATAAGAAAAAGTTATCCAAAACGTTGCATAGTATTCAATATACGAAGACTATGATCTCTCTATTCCAACCTCTCCTTTTAGATTTTCCCCTCTCCCCTTTTTTTATATAGATTGTCGAAATTTTTCTCGTTCTATTAAAGTATAATTCAAACTATAAATCGATTGGCTATACAACCAAGTGTAGCCCCTAGCACAGCACAAAAATGGATCCTGTAAAGGCATTTAATTAAGCCATATTCTGTTGTAATTACGCCGTCTGTGTAATAATCAGAATGCATCACTCTGTGATAATTCCCAAGATGATTCTTGGTGTGTAATTTGTACTTGTGTAGTCTTGTATTGTGTAATCTTGTCTTGTCTTCTTGTGTATTATCTTCTTGTGTATTATCTTCTTGTCTTCTTCTTCCTATACAGACAACTTGACAACCTCTGAATTCTCCTCTCCAACAACCACAAACTCACCAGTCTCACTAAACCGAGGTACACTCACCAAACGAACTCCCTCCACTATACGTTCTTCGAATGTATCTTGGTTGCCTACTACATATACAGTGGGTGTTTCTGGAAGAATGAAAGGGTCTTGGTCAACATACGAGTAGCAATATAACGTATCTGGAGCCGTAGGAGCGATATGCCTCCACTCAAGATTTCTCTCCATCACGTCAACAGCGCCCAACCCGCCTTCTTTGTACTTTTTCACGTCGTCTACATTCTGGCCTGCACTAGCGAGAATGCTGGCATCGCCCTCTTGAAGCCACTGTGGATTAGTTAGTCTCACTACGCGGCCTTCCAACGCAGCACTGCTGCGAAACATGGACCGATGTAAAGGCTGCTGCGGAAGACAGATCTCAGCTGGGTCACGCGGACCAGGCATGATTGAAACAGGCACACTCAATGCAAGCTCGTGTAGAAACTGTTGGAGCTTCACTAGCAGCGCAGGGTCGTATGTGATGAGATTCTTGTTGCCAAAGGACTCGCTTGACTTGGCCAAGGGGTCCGATTTGATCGAATTTCCCAAAATCACCACCCGTGTAATATCAGACGTATCCTGGATCTCTCCTACAAGATACAGCTTGAGAAGCTCGAGCTGTAGCAGATCCGACGTCTCATCGATTCCCAAGTCGGAAACGAAAACGGTTTTCTGCAGAACTTGTCCACGCACACTGCTGGGAACTCCAGGGTAAACTACATCCATGATTTCAAACACCCCAGCCTTGATTTCCATACCCAAGATCCCAACTACGCAGCCTGTAACTAGCCATCCTTTGTTCAAGTAGTCGCCAGCAAGAATAGCACGGCCTGATTCGTCCTCTATCATGTAGACGCTGTCGGATTCTCCAAGATACGTGCTCTTTTCCTGGGGCAAGATATCGTCCGTGCCGTTTTCCACATCCTTCAAGATGTTCAACTTACCACTCATATCAACAAATACAGTCCCTACAACCCAGCAGAGCTCGCCGCTGACCACGTCCAAGATCTTGTCCTGGCGGCGGATGGCTTGGGTTCCCACCTTCTTGTCCCCGTTGCCCCATTTAGCGATGGCCTTTTCAATTACCGGTGGCACGAGCTCTTTGCTTCTATGGGTGTACATAGAGAAGAACTGCAGGGAGTAGGAGCGGGTTGCAAGCTTGAACCGGTCCTGGTGAGGTGATTCGGTGTATTCAACCTCTTTCCGGGTGTTCTGCGACTCTTCAAGGCCCTTGTTTATGTACTCCATCTTGGTGATACGCGTTGAATGAAATGAAAATGAAAATGAAATGAAAATAGAAATGGAAATGGAAATGGAAATTGTGAAAATTGTGAAAATCCACTTGATATATGGATTGAGTGTATAAGGGTGTGTGGTTAAGTGTGGATTGAGTGTGGATTGAGTATGGATTGATTATGGGTGAATTCAGTGCTTGATTCTTGTGGTTGTATAGTAGATTGTAGTGAGACGCGTGTGTTAGAGCACCATGTAGTATTAGCAAGCTGTCTGTATCCTTATAGTGTTCTTGTATCTTTCCTGCTTAATGTCATAGTTCTTTCAATTTTTTTCAACGTGCTTTCCAAGTAGTTTCCACATATCTTCCTGCTTCTCACCAACATACCTATTCTTCAATCATCTCCAACACTTCAAAAATCAACTCACTTTCAATCCACAAATGATATTAAATACCTCTTTATCCATAACCCTGCTTGAATCAGTCATTTCCAAGAAAATCGGTTCTCTTCTAATTCAATCTACTTCTATTGTCAACAGCGAAAATATTTTTTCTCAGGAATTGGGTACTCTGGCCGAGCTGGTCTAAGGCGCCAGGGTAAGGTCCTGGTCTCTTCGGAGGCGCGAGTTCGAATCTCGCGGGTATCATTATCCATACCAGCGATTCCTTCAACACCAAATTTTTTTATATTTACAAACGAAGCAAGTAAATACGAAGACACTTATTTATTCTTCATAAGCTTATTCAACCAAATCTCATCCCTTACAATTTCACCAAAATGGTTAATTTACTTGACTGTTTGACAAAACTTCGGTTTGCTTAGTGCTCACTATTTAGTAACATTAAAAGAAATAATTTAGGAGATGATGTTAATCAAATGACTTCATTTGTGACTTACTTGTTACTTCCTAATTAGATACGTCTCGACTTATCTAGATACACTAAAATCATATGACTTTGTCTTGGTAGCCGAAATTCCTGTCCGGAATTTACACATTTACACATTTGAGGTGCATGCGAAATCCCAGGGAATCCAACTTAATTTTCTAATGATTCCCCTTGTTCTATCTAGTCCAGGACGCTATTTAAAGGACCCTCTTTCTATATCTTTACACTAAGACCCATAAAACGCATCAGTAATCTAGAATTAGCTTGGAATTTCAGGTAGTATAACAGTTCTTTCCTGACCGAACCTTTATCCACAACAAACTAGTGTACATTATCTATCAAGCACACCCCAAAAATTCTTACATACTACAGATAAGCTATTTTGCATCTGTGTAATCGAGCATCATTACAAATTGTTATTTTGTGAGTTTTTTTTTGCTTATTTTATGGCTGCAAAATGGGTTAACAAATTAATTAATAAAATGTTACAAAGAGACATCTTATCACATTTGGATTATCTCTGAGCGCATAAATGGGTTCAGGATGTTGCCACATTAATAAATCTCTTGCCAAGGTTTCTCTTATTTTTTTTAACGATAGGTTCCTATTTTCTGAGTAAATTCAAAAAAGAATGCTCTGTTAGTATTTCCAAGTTTTGAAATCAACAATAGCAAAAACAATGGTCCCTAGCAGGATCGAACTGCTGATCTCGGCGTTATTAGCACCGCGCCTTAACCAACTGGGCCAAGGGACCTTTCGCTTGTTATGTGGTTTTCCTTCATTGTTGAAAATTGTATATTTTGGAGTCATATATTTTCAAAACCCAAAAACTGCCACAAGTGCTGTAAGATCGGGAAATTACCATAAAGGATGTCTGATATAGCTATTATATCATATGTGGTGTTGGAAACAGATATTTTAAGTAAAACATACGATATTTTGATAAAAACATAATGAAAACCCCCCTATATTTTCCCAGATACAAAATTATTAAGGTATCGAGAGGTTTATCAATTTGGTAAGTAATCGGAAAGCTGTAATCCAAAACTTTTAAAATACTGGTGCAAGATGAAACATGAGAATAATCTGGTCTATTTTCACAAATAATACTTTTGTATTTTTATGGGCCAGTTACAAATAAACATATTTTGCCTTAGAACGTGGGAAAGGCTCTTAATATTAGCTGAGAAGACTGGATGTGGTCAGGATTGTCGAATTACCAATCAATTTCTACCCCAATATTTGAGTGTGCCCAATAAATTAATGACAAATCTGCTGCAAACAATGACATTCTAGTATCTTGGCTTGAAAAGAAGTCAACCTGGACCTTCATATCATGATCAGAATGAAATTCAAAGTTATGGGCGATGCGAGTAGGTATTTAAGATGAATTTTTATTCATATTTAAGCTGGATATTCATATTTATCTCTAAATGAACCATGACAAGAAGTATACACGTACCAGCACGGTTATAATTTATTAGGTTTCAAGAATATCTTGATTCTAATTATAAAGACCACTGTGATATGTGATATACAGTCTTTTGGTTTTTGGCAAACTTTGGTTTATGAAGCTGCCAGTAGAAACTGGCTTTCATTTAGACCAGTGATTCTGAAAACCAATTAATTAATAGTCAGTACAATAGATAATAGTCAGCTAAGAGTAGCTAATAGTCAGCTAAGAGTAGCTAATAGTCAGCTTAAGAATAGATAGTATTCAAGCGTCTTATCAAGAATAAATAAATATTCAATAAATATACATTAGCTTCTTCTTACTTCTACAGATCTACACCTACACTTCTCTCATAGATCTAGTCGCTACGCTGGCAGATCTCTATATTACAATATTTACTCTATCACCTCATGCAGACTTACTCCTCTTTTGCTTCTTATGCTTCTTTTCTAACGATTGACCACTGGCACCAATGGTAATATTCACCTTTGGAGGAACGTCGAACCCAAACGACTTGGCCACCTTGACCAAGTCCAACTTGTCAATCTGATAAACAGTCTTCAAGTGATGCGACGAGTATGCTTGCAAGTAGGATCTGTACCCATCCTTGGCTGATTGGTGCAACCAAAAGTTGGTCTTGATCAACTTGGACAACTGCGACTGCACGTTGGCAATCTTGTTGGTGGGGAACTCGTATTCGTTCAAAGGCACGTTGGCTGCCTTCAAGTATCTCAAGAAGCCCAATTCACTTGGGGTCAAGAACATAAGCGATTTACCCTTACCATCGGTACCTCTGGCAGTTCTACCAACTCTGTGAATGTAGTCTCTTGGATCATCAGGAGGATCGAACTGGATGATCCAATCGACAGAAGGAATATCCAAGCCTCTGGCAGCAACATCGGTACAGATCAAGATCCCCTGCTTAGCATTACAGAACTCGAAAAAGGTGTTGGTTCTCTTCTGCTGCTTCTGCTTCCCGTGCAAGTCCAAAACAGGCAAGTCGATGTAGTTGAGCAACTCGCCAAAGTACTTGACACAGTTACACGAGGAAAGGAAAACAATGATTTTCTTCTTGATGTTTCTCTTCAAAAACGAGAAAAGAAGGAGGAAACGCTTGTCGGATTCACACACAACATAACCCTGTTCCAACCCGTCTGCAGTGGATGCGGCGGTTTCAGGAACAACATTGATATACAAAGGCCCAGCTCTCAAGGAGATTCTGGCCAAATCCTCAACCTTGGTGGTTTGCGTGGCAGAAAACAACATCGACTGTCTTTCCTCATTTGGCAAGATTCTGATGATCTGCTTCATTTCCTCTTCGAACCCGATTTCCAAGATTCTGTCGGCCTCATCAATAACAAGAGCCTTCAAATTTCTAAACACAAACCCGTCCGTGTTCTGCAAGTGGTCCAACAATCTACCTGGGGTAGCAATCAACAAGTTGACCCCCTTGGCCAACTTCTCAGCCTCCTGTCTTCTGTTGGCACCACCAATGACAATCCCAAAGGTCTGTGTGTGGTGTGCCATCAACTCACGGGCAACTCCAAAGATCTGTAATGCCAATTCTCTGGTTGGAGAAACAACAATAACACCAGTTCCGTTTCTGGGCTTGAACTTCAACGAGTAAAGCATCTCGATCGCAGGAATCAAAAAGGCCAAGGTCTTACCAGACCCGGTCTTGGCAGCTCCCAAAACGTCTCTACCTGCTAATAATGGTGGAATGGTCTTGGCCTGGACCTTGGTCATCTTGGTGAAACCCATTTCCGTGATGGCCTTCATGGTTGGTTCCGAAAGCCCGGCTTTTTCAAAGAGCTCGTTGGACTCGTTTTCGGCAGATTCTTGCACCTGAGGCTTGGTGAAGGCAGCGATCTTGTTGTCCACTTCCTCGGAAGCTTCGATCTTTTTGTTCTTCTTAGTTTCGGGGTCCTTGACGTTTTCTCCCAACAACTCGGCAACTTCTGCAAAGTCGTCGTCGAGTTCCTCAACTAGTTTTCCGTTGTCGAGTTCTGGTTCATCTTCGTGTTTTCTCTTGTTCGAAGGCTCAGGCTTGCTGGCCTTGGTTTCTTTCTTAGACCTGGAAACTTTACCCATGCTTGCTGATTCGGTTTAATCTTTTTTGAAACTTTTATCTCATCTCATCGGAGGTCACGTGAAAAATGAGGTGAAGAAATTGAGAAGGAGAAGAGATTGAGAGAGAAATAAATACGAATTCTGAAATAAATCTGAATTCTCAAGTTCACGTATAATTTTTTCTATGCCCATTTGGGTACTCTTTAATTTGTAGTTGTAAAATCTCTCATGTGTCTTTTGTTTGTTTTTTTTAACTCAATGATACATATTTAAGTATAACTGTACAAATCTATATATTATAGCATAAAAGTAAGAGGACTTTGACGTCTACTAATTCGAATTTATCTGTATTGGAGTGTAAACTAATGCAGAGCTCTCCTCAGGGACTCACTGGCGTAACCTTTTGTTTCTTCAGATTTTTCAATTTTATATTTTTTCGAGGAATTTTGCAGCAATTGTAAATATTAATTTGAATTTGGAAATTTTAAATACTTACAACATATAAATTTGTTTGTTTTGCTTGTCAATTCCTTATATAACAGGAGACGGCACAATAAGGCAACAGAAGAGTCGCAACAGCTGGTGGAGCTACAGCCAAAAATCAGTAATGATTAAGTTAAATGCCTAGATAGCATGTTGTTATTGCTGTCTGGTGAAATTTTTTAGCGTTTATAAAATTGAGGGAAACCACCAAAGAAGAGAAGTTCGAATCAAAATTTATGCTGTAATATATAGATTTGTACAAGTCTACTAAAATATATATCATTGAGTTTAAAAAAACATGGTTATGTACTCTGCTTTAGATTTATAAGTAGCTACCACTACGAGGAAACCGGAGGTTTGTGAGGATGTATTGTTACTTGCCACTTATATTAATTGTAATATACATCCATATCAAACTGGGCGTAGCATAATTCCTGGTAAAAATTGTCTTTT
>JAKTQU010000085.1:0-42808 GCA_030579395.1 Aciculoconidium aculeatum
AGGTGTTGCCATGAACCCAGTTGATCACCCTCACGGTGGTGGTAACCATCAACATATTGGTAAGGCTTCTACTATTTCTAGAGGTGCCGTTCCAGGTCAAAAGGCTGGTTTGATTGCTGCTAGAAGAACCGGTTTATTGAGAGGTACTCAAAAGACTTCTGATTAAATTATTTAGTGCAGAATTGTAGATATGAATAATTTATATGTATGACTATTTTGGGTTAAGTTTTTTAATGCATTTCAAATAAAAGATCACAAATATCGGCTTGTAGAGGACTACACTGTTGTAATTGGTATATAATATTAATGGCTGCGAAAAATGAACGCCAATCTCATCATGCCAAGTAACTCTCAGAAACTGAAAGCTCTTTGGTAGGCTCTTCAACACCATGGGCCTCGTCGTTGGCTGGACTGACTTGGCTTTCCTCGGCCTGAGCTTCTTCCCCGACTTGGCTTTCCTCGACTTGGCTTTCTTCGGCTTGAGCTTCACCTTGCTTTTCAGCTTCAAACGCATTTTCTGGATCCTTGAAAAGCTCCGCAACAAGAGGACTAACTTCTTCAACTACAGTTACAACAGAACCAGCAGATTCGGCTCTGTCTGTCTGAACAACCTCAGTTTCCTGCTTGTTGCTGGTCTCTTCACCAATTTCCTGGACAACTTCCTGGACACTTTCCTGGACTATTTCCTGGAGAGTTTCCTGGAAATCGGTCTGGTCAGCAGCACCAGTCTGGTCAGCACCAGTTTGGTCAGCAGCATCAGCTTGCTTCTCAGCGCCCTCTGACTCCAATTGGTCCACGCACTTTTCAATCTCAGACAACTTGTCGGTGAATGCTGGTTGAAGGTTCTTGATGGTGTACCCATTCAACTTCTTCCCGTTCAAGCGCTTGATCACATCTTGCAAGGTGTCGCCCTCAGGAACGGCAATGGTAACAAAGGCATTGACTCTGGCGTGTCTGATGGAAACAAAGCGGCCCTTGTTTCTGTAGATGACAATGCTGCGGGGCGAATACTGCTGGAAGAAGCGCAAGATGTCCTCGTTGGTGGTTTTGTTGGAGAGCTTTCTCATGAAAATGGTGTCAGTAGAAACTTCTCTTTGCTTTTTGGCTTCAGGGGCACGAGGCTCAGAGGGTGCTGTTTCAAAGACAGAAGCAGTCTCAACAGGGGCAACAGTCTCATCAGGGACAGTCTCAGTAGGGACAGTCTCAGCAGGGGCTGCAGAAGCTTGCTCATTTCTGAGCTCAACCTTTGAACTTGGCAGTTTCTCTTCCAACTTGTCCTTCCCTGGAGACGCCTTCTTTCTCAGAGAAAGCGGGGCGTACTTCTTAATAGTCAAAGTAGACTGATTGATCTTCTTTCCGTTGTACTCCTCAACAATCTGATCAACTTCCTCAGCGGTTGCAAATTCGGCGTAGGCAATACCCAATCTCTTGACAGAGCCACGGAATCTGACGGTGCAGCTGGGAACAATGATACTGAGACTAGAATGGTTAGTAGGTGTTAGGGAATACTAGTATTCCTAGTATTAGGTTGGCGTTTAAGTGTTAACACAAGGTATTACAAACGGTTCAAAAGGCTGGAAGAACTCTTCCAAGTCGTCCTCAGTAATGTTGTAGGACAAGCCTTTGACGTAAACACGGTGCTGGCGTAATTTGTTGGTCTTGAGATCAATAGAGGACATTGTTTTAATACTGGGATTAATGAATGTTATAAGTAATTTAATTCTTTACCGCCAAAATCGATTTGACTGCAAAAATGACCAGGAGGCGAGGATTATGTAATCAAAAAAGATATCAGAGGGAGATGACATAATCGATATCAAGGAGTACCAGTTCCTTAGATATACAGTCGATCCATAGGGTTTAAACCAATTGATTCTTCAAGTTTAAAAGAATACTAGCAAATGGAAGTGAAACATATTTTGAAATTTGATTTCTGATTCGTTGATCCCAGGTATAAGTTAATTGACTGTATGAGTAGGTATTGTAATATTCCATTGAGAGCAAGATGTCAATTGGGGTGTATTTGTAGAGAAGTACTCAGATTTTGCTGTCAGTTGTAAATTAATCAGTTGTCAGATAGTCTTGTAGTGCTAGTATTAGTGCTAGGTGTATTCCAGGTATTCCAGGTAACTAGGTGTATTCCAGCCTTAGTACTATTTCAGTCCTTCATACTGAAAACGGAAAATGGCAAACGTAACGTTCATTCTGGCTACGCCAGAATTCACTTGCTACTCTACACTACTCAGTACCTAATATTTAAAGTTGTATTACCATAAATTATATAACATCGCCTAAAAAACAAAGATACTATAAAAGATCGTGCTATTCATCATTACATGCTAATAATTTAAGCTTTGGTGGCAGCAGCACGGGCAGCAGCCTTGGCAGCGACTCTGACCTTGACATCACCTTGCAAAGCGTATCTGTGGTTTCTTCTGAACTTAGAGTCAACACCCTTCAAAGATGGGTATCTTTGGGTCTTAACCTTCTTGATACCGTTCTTGTGAGCCTTCTTGGTTTGGTTGTGGGCTGTGTGGTTCTTAGACTTAGACATTTTTCTAAATTGTTAGTAATGTTATTTAGCACGGGGCGTGTCTATGCAATGATGTTATTAGCCATAATTATTATTTGTAGCCATAATTATCATTTGTAGCCATAATGTTCTTCATAATTCTGGCAGCATTGAGAATTTTTCAATTTCCTTCTAAAACTTTTCATCTCTTTTGGATCCGGTGTTTTCAAATACATCCTTCTCTCGGTTATTCAACTTTCATATCTTCCATTAACACGTTCATACGCCTTTCCAATCTATTTGAACATACCCTAATTAACAAGATTTACAATGAGCAAAAAGGTAAAAAAATGTTAAAAAATCTACATATATCAGCGGGCGTTTGGTGGTGCGGATGGTAGCGCGAAAATTCAAACATTGGCCAATTCTCAAGTGTGCATAAAAGGTGATGAAGTGGGGCACGTGTAAAGTGCGAAAAAAGGGCGGAAGCCCTAAGGATATTTACCAACTACACTGAATGAGAATACACCAATACACTAACTAGATTGGAATACACTAACTATATTGTGAATACACTAACTAGATTGTAAATACACTAACCAGACTGTGAATACACTAACTAGGCTGTAAATATAATACACTATGACTACATCGTAAATGTAACCCGTAATACTAAGCACATCGTAACCAACATTACTGAAATCTCATCCTAAATTTACTACAACATTATCACGTTTTACCATATATTATACAAAGAACCAGAAATAAAGCCAACTACTTAGCAACGTTGGAAGCAGCAGCCAAAGCAGCAGCCTTAGCAGCAGCCTTGGCTTGAGCCTTGGCGCTCATGATACCACCACCCCAGTGCTTTCTGGACTCGTCATACTTTTCAATAAAGTTAGCGTTGATGGTGGAAACCAACTTGGACAATTCAGCCTCGTCAGCAGCGTGCACTTCGGTCAAAGCAGCGACAGCAGAGGTCTTTTGGTGAACCAAAGTCCCCAATCTGGCCTTACCCTTGATAACAGCGTATGGAACACCCATCTTCTTACACAAAGCTGGCAAAAAGACAACCAATTCAATTGGGTCTACATCGTTGGCAATCAAAACCAACTTGGCCTTCTTGTTTTCAATCAAGGAAACAACGTGGTTCAACCCATACTTGATAACTACAGGCTTAGGAGAAACATCCTTAGCGGACTTACCTTCGGCAATAGCAGCAGCTTCCCTGGTCAATCTGTCCTTCTTCTCAGCCTCGGTTTCTGGCTGGTACTTGTTGAACAACTTGATGGCCTGGGTAGCAGTGTTCTTGTCCAAAGTGTTTTGAAATTGAGCAATTGCAGGAGGAACCTTCAATCTCATGTTCAAAATCTTTCTTTGTCTTTGTAACCTAATGTACTTAGGCCACTTCACGTGCTTATACAAGTCTCTCTTAGGCTGGATAGCATTCCCAATGTTGTAGTTCTTCTTGACAGTTTCAAACAAAGGGTTGGCTGGGCTAGAGGAGACAGACTTAGTAGCTAAAGGAGCTGGAGCAACGTTCTTGGCAGGCTGTATCATTGGATAGTTAGTTTCAAAAGCGTTCTCATAAAAAGGTCAACGAACAATCCTTCAAACTTAAAAACCCTACAGAATCAGTATTTTGATTCTCAGCCTGTGCCCAAGAAGTGACGGGTCACATTTCTTCTCTTATAAAGTATACATAAAACTTGTAAAAAGAATACAGCGTGGCATCACTCCTAGGGCACAACCTTTACTTAAAGAGTCATGATCATTTAGGAGGATGTTGGTCCAACGTCTCTAAAAACATACCATTGTTATGTGTTGTTTAGTTTTTAAAATTTCCAGCTTCTGCTTTTTTTTTATAGTGAAAAATTTTCACATTACCGGTTTGAAATTTACACAAAAAATAAAGTTTGGGTGCAAATTTACCCGAGCTACAAACAAGTGAGTGGCTCTGAGTATTAAGACTTCTTCTAAGACATCTTCTCCGATTAGTTTTTTTAAGACGTCTTCTCCGATTAGTTTTTAAGACATCTTCTAAAACGATTTCTTGCAATCTTTCGTAGCTAATCATCTATAAGCTATTCTTTTATAAGCTTGAACATTCACAAGCTTGATATTCTTGATATTTATTTATCTTGATCTCAGTTCGCTCGAGCTGGGCTGGTAGTTAAATTTCGTAGTATGACGAGACCACGCAACCATTTTTTAAAATTTATCTATTGATACGGAAAGATGAGGCCCGGAGACAAAATTGCATTTAGAAGTCATAGGAGCTTTAAATGATGGTAGAATGTTGTATATTTGGTATATACGATTTATAATTGACTGATATGACAATTTTCATGCACCCATATGGTTAACAAATAGGTCTTTACCGATTAATGAATGAAAAGATAGTTGATTTGAGATCGGAAGAACATACAGGAAGATGATAGAGAGATAGAGATTCATATAACGGATAGTCGTTGTTGTATATACCAAACACTTTACTGAAATATTTTGGCGTGCAAATTATGGCTGCAAATTTTTGCGCGAATCTACAAATTAAAACAACCATAACTATTTAACAATAGCCACTTCAACAAGATAGCCAAATCGTCCACCAATAAAATCATATAAAACACCTTTAAAGACAACCATTTTTTATTTTGTTTATTAAGGATAGTTTGCTTTATATATATATAGTCACTATATACCTTTCTAAGAAACGTTTCTGTTTCTCTGTGGAACCAGTATGTTGCCTGATAGGTCAATTTATACGATCCTTCCAGAGGACGTGACAATCTTGGAACATAGCCGTATTTAAGTTGTCAAGTTATGATAAAACAACGATAAATCGTTGTTTTACTCTACATCATGAAATAACATGAACCCATCGATAAGAACAATATTGGAATCGTTTTCCAACCCAGTTCCAACGAGTTTTTGCTTTAATCTATGATAGTCCGAGCCGTTTTATCAGAGAGTCTGGCTCGATGGATTTATGCTCACCTTCTTGCCCTCTTTCAATCCTTTCAAATAAGCTCCTAGTTTGTTGAAATCAATTGCTTCGGTACAGTCCCAGTTCTGTTCTCCGGACCGCCAAAGGGATTTCGTGTATTAACTTGGATAAAGGAAGCAATGAGTGGAGAATGTTGGTTACGGTGGTTTTGATGAAGATGGGCCACCAATGGCATGATAAGGAAAGAGGGAGTAGAGATTTTTTACTTGGAGTGTGTGAATCAGTTGTAGAGAGTTTTCGGGGTAGAAGCTGATTTAATTGAGTGTTAGGTTGTGGCAGTCCAGGTAATACCAAGCGTTTAGCTAAGAGCATGTACTGGACGTGTTTCAGTTTGGTACTATTTAAAGTGCGACGTGTATGACGTACATACGTAACAGATAGACACTAAGGGGTGTTTGAGTTTCATCTTTTTTTTTTTTGTGTTCTGTTAGGGATCTCCCCTTTGGGTTGCTCCTTGGTCATGTGAATACCTGATAAGAGGCACTATAAAAGTACCCCATGTGAACCTAACTATAACTTATTTAGCCAGTCAACACAATAACTACCAAAGACCTGTAAACAACGCATCAGTAGCCTAACATAATCCCACTTTATTTTTATTCTTGAAGAGTATATAATCCATATTCAAGAAAGTGTAACTATCCATGCATTATATAGGTGATGGGTCTTTACGGCGTATGCCAATACCTCGGTTTTCCGCTGCCGACTATCGGGGAATGTCGTTGAAAAAAAAACTGAAAGTAATCAACAAGGACGATTACTCTCGTCCAGATCATGTGGAATGGGTGTACATCGATGAATGTTGTAAGATCGATAAAATAGACGAGATATTAAGGACAGGGTATGGTGTTCACTTTTCTCGTGGGCACGGAGAAGATGCAGCTGTCTCTCTCAGCACCATAGAATCTGAAAGTGCCAGCAATCAAAGAGCCGAATTATTTGCTCTTAAGCATGCTTTGATTGATATTGGAAATGCCACTTTGGATTCCCCAAAAATCTACTTTATAATATCCACTCAATCCTCATATGGGCTTAATTGTGTTTACACATGGTCCGAGGAATGGATTAGAAGAGGATGGATCAATTGTAGGGGCAAAGAAGTTGCAAATAGAGACATTATTGAAACTTGTATGATGTATTTAAATTATATCAATGATGTTTATACTTCCAGAAAATGGCCTGAACTTAAGATCCATCATTTCCGGGGGGGTACCGACCATCCTGACATTTGCACGGTGGACAATTTGGCGTATTATGGTGCACACATGGAAACAGAGTTTGGACCTTTAAATAAATCACAATCAAATGTATAAATCCCCAAAGAAAGAATATACACACATATATTTTTTATATACTAAATTAGTGACAACAAGTAACGTTTACTTCTCCTCTCAGCCAGAAGAACGATTCGAATGTTTGAGTACCTGTACGTATACTATACGTAGTATAGTATACTACCACTATTCTTTTATTTTTTACCTTACTTTTGCAACCTTAATAGAGCTAAGCCATCAAGAAATTTGTTAGGTGTGTGTTAGGTATTGAGAAGGATATGTGTTAGGTATTGAGAAGGATATGATTCAAGCATTATATCGAGGCGAGTGATAAGAGTAAGCAATCACAAGCCGAATTTTAGCAACTGAAGAAAATCGGATATGGTTGAGCGATGTAAGATGATCAAAAACTGTAAATCATCACAAATGCATGTTATCCACTCGATCTCTCAGCTTCCTTGCAAACCAATAGGCTACAGTCAGGTCTATGCCTATGAACAGGCGATTTTGGTATAATATATTATAGAAATGTCCAGTGCCTGCAATGATAACCATTTCCGAATTACTGAAATCAATAAGCCTGTCAGGTGTGTACCAACTTTGAATTCTCTCTTTTACTCAACCTGCCTAGATTTGAGAATTTCACTCACGTTGCTTAAATCGTTAAACCCCCTAAAATAAACCCCTAAAATAAACCCCAACAACCCCCTAAAATAAACCCAGTGACACAACCAACCTCCATCCCGGCGAGCTGTACATCAGGTTAAAACACTGTTGTTGCAATTTCGGTAATATGACACAAATAAAACAGAAAATGAGCAATTGCAACCAGACAAACCATCAATGGGCCATGAAATGCATTTTCGAATATCACCAATTAATCATAAAAAGTACAACTATGGTACATTAAACAGATGAGTATATAAAGATCAACATTAAAACTGAAAACTTGTATCATAAATAAGAAGTATCGTGAAAGAGGAGAACAGTCAAATATTTCTGTGTAAAATGAAACAAAATATTAGTGTGGATCATCACCAAATTCCGTTACTCATTTTTTCTAATCTTGCTTCATTGGTATGTCATCGATTTGTAAATATTATTAACACGGAAATCGAAGATTTTGTGTTTTGTATCATCAAGCAGGAAATGCATAAATGAAATTCCGAGAAATAGTATAGCAAGCTGCAACTAATATAATCCAGTTGCAATAATAATCCAAATAATAAGCAATAGCCTATTGTTATGCAAGATGGGTCCGGATAAAATGTGTAATGTGTAAGTTTCAGGTAGGAATTGAACAATGGAGGTACGATCTTAAGGAAGAACTGCCTGATTGGGCGAACGGTAGGTCCCTAACACAATGTTGGCAAATAATAATGAATATTTCTTGTGATGCGATATTACATCGGATTACATACAGTGTGGTTTTTATTGGCGTTTATCTCGTTTCCACTGAACTGGTGAATTAACCAGGTTACCCAACAAACTTTAAGTTTACACAGAATTTATGTTTGTAAACTAGCTGTACTACCAAAATGTTCATACCAATTCAATTACTAATTTAAGTACGAATTGGTTTGAATAATGTACTGTGTATATGGGTTAAAAGTCAAGGACTGAAATTTTGAGAGTAACTTAAACGAAGAGTACAGGTTACAGGCTTATGAGAATAAATATATTATTGAATAGATAGTAAAGAATAGCAATTGCTAATGAATAGATAGTAGCTCTTTAGCTACGAGCAAAGCGAGTAGCTAAATAGCTAGGAATAACTAGGAATAGCTAAATAACAAGGAATAGCTAAATAATTAGGAGTAACTAGGAATAATTAGGAGTAACTACTCGTCGCTAAATAACTACTCATCGCTACTCGCTTCGCTCGTAGCTAAATAACTACTCATCGCTACTCGCTTCGCTCGTAGCGACTCGTAGTTATTCTACCAACTCTGAGCCTCCTCAAACAACTCCACCCTCTTCCCCTCACCCAACCTCTCCCTTACCGCCTTCCTAGCATCATCAACCATAGCCGGATGAGCACACGTCACGAAAGCCACCGACTTGGTCGAAAGCCCCACCTCCTCAGCCACAATTGCCGAAATGTCAGGCCTGCCGTTTCTGAACTCAACGTGGCTCAAGCTATTCTTGAGATTGGCCACCTTGAGCGAAAACTCAGGATCAACCTTTTCTTCCAAATCCGACTTATTCTCCAAATCCTCACTCTCTACAATGTGAGTGTCTAATCCCAAGTTCGGCTTGGTTACATACACGATCGGGTCCACTGCGGTACCCCTAAGCAGAAGCAACTCCTCGTAGAGCCAGGCAAGCGACTTGTACTCACGAACAACCCAGTACAAGCGAACACGTCTATCACGGGCCTCTCCTACACTCCGTGCGTACTCCCTGGCTTGGTAAAACAACCCGGGGATCCCGTTTCCTCCGGCAAGGAAAACGGCGTTGTCGAATTTCTGGATCGGTTTGGGAGTTCCGTACGGTCCTTCCACCATAACCCTGAGCGTGGCTGCACAACCTGGTTTCTGCAAAAGCTCACGGTACAAGCTGTTGGTAATACCCCCTTTGATCTTGATGTAGAACGTGATGGTGTTGCTTTCGGTCACAGAATCCACCAACGTGAATGGATGCGATTGCCAGAAATGCGTTGGTCTGAAGAAATGAATAAACGCAAACGCTCCCGCGTGGGGTTTCCAATAGGAAGGCCTATTAATAGTAACCTTCAACGTTTCGTCCGCCTTGACTTCCACCCGGGCCTTCTGGATCCCAAACGCAGCGAGCCGGGCGAGTCTCATGGTTCTATCTGCTGCCCATATAGCTGTAGCTGCGTAGAAGAATTGCTGCAAATTTACGTTTTTGGTGTGCAACCAGGCAAAAGTGATAAAGATAACACCAAGGATAATATGCACCAACACAAAGAGCTCATAGTAGTGGTTTCTAACAAAACGTAACGAGTGAAAAGCCATGAAACAAGCAGCGGAAAACGCAACTATCCCGTGGATCTCAAATGGCTGTTTAATGGCATTTTTATAAACCCCAAGCGCCTTCAAAAAAAAAGTTTCCGTCATTGCGTGCACGAAAATCGTCGCCACAAACACACGGGCAATCCACCTGTGGAAAGCAACGAAGCGGGAATACGGCCATCCAGTGATCCAGATCAAGATGTTGTTTCTACCAGCGAACAAGATCAAAAGCGGAGCCATGAAAACACCAAGCGTGGCCGACCTCGGGCCGATCTGGCCCCCGGTAACGGCGTCCCCGGTGCCCAAAGTGGCCGAAAGTAACCCAATAACCAACACAACCCAGCCGGAGATAATAGCACTCTCGAAACGCAACGGAACCTTCCATTCAAACACCCCTACCAGCTTGGCCTGGGCGTGGGATTTGGATCCCGTGGGCGCGAGCGAGAAATGGCTGCGAAAAGCGTTGGAGAATTTGCCATGGCTGGATTTGATCACGTTGGGAATCACGTAGTAGGACCAGTTATAAACTGAAGCTAACACCATCACCACAGCCCAGTAACACACCACTACGATCCCGTAAATGTAGTTGCGGTTTCTTCTCTCTGCGTCGAGCCAGGCCGCCTCAGCTGCACCAACCACACTAGCATCGTCAAAGCTGATCGGCAGAAAGAAAGGAGCGAGAGGCGACTTCACCAGCGCAGCGTCAACCAAGTACTTGGATGCGTTGTTGTACGCCTGTAAAACATCGTCATAGGTGAGCGAGCCATCACAGCTCGCCACAAACAGCTTGATATACCGGGTCGAGTCATTATAGTGGTCCAGTATACAATGCCCCATCGAGCCTAAACCGGGCTGATTATTGGGATCACAGAAACTTTGCAAGCCACTGGCGTTGGGTATGGAAAACAAGGCAGTGCTACTGATGAGCTGTGCACACCCCGTCGCCACGGTTTCCTCCTTTTTGATGACTCGGAGGGCTGTAACACTCCACGAGAGCAGCACCAAGAGTGTATATTTAAGAAGCATGATTTGTCTTTTGTTAAAGAGTTTTCAATGACAGCCCTACATATATATACCCATGTGGCGGAGCGACCAGATGTCAAGTATAGCCCGCGAATCCGGCTGCAAAAACCAGCATGCGGGTCCAAATCTAGAAACACATTGATACCCTGAAATTGGGAAAATATTTGGGGAAGAATGCGCATCATTGTTAAGTAGCACTGCCCTAAACATACCGGAGAACCGTGTAGACAATGGGGCTTTGTCCCATTGTCAACTCACCATAGATAAAACTGTTGTTGAATTCCTCTCTGACACTCGGTGGCGTTTATTTTCACCGGATTTTTGGTCTATTATTTTCGAATTACAAGCAATAAGATTTGGATTAATAATGATGACAAAAATTTGAAAAGTTTTAACTTTGGCTGGCTCAAAACCGTGATCGATGTGATAGTACGACTACAATTAGGAATACGATTACTAGGAGTACTAGGATTACGACCACGTTTACTATTTGACCCCTTTTCTTAATTCCTCCTGTGCAAGGTTTCGGCCATAAGAATGGTAAGGCCTATAAACTCCAAGCCACAAAGCACGTTGTGTTTGGAGTCAACCCGGGGTTATGAAGGCCATTGTACACCACAAAAATTATTATTTGCACCCCCCTGGTTCTCCTGGCTTGGTTACACATTCTTTACAATAGGTGTTTGCACCAGAATCCACGGGAAACCAGACGATTCTGAACATAATATGCAAGAATACACCTTTAAAAACAGCTGGTTGGCCCCGATGGTGTGAAATTCCGGCGGCTGGTTACACAAAGAAAGGGCATTACTAAGGCCTATTACTAAGGGGTGGATGGGTGTAACAAGGTATCAGGTTTAACCGATCTGGCCAGAGAAGGCAGAGCCGTATGAAAATACAGACAGAGCCGTACAAAAATACATACAACTTGGAAATTCCATATGTAACCACTTTAGAAAAATACAATTCAACATACCTCCTGTGCCATGAACATGCCTGTACCATGAACATAATCTGGGCATTCCTGCTTTGTGCCGTGTAAACATTCCTCTTCTTATCGTTGATTTGTAATAGCCTTATCTCGTAATTCCCTTCGGCTCGGAAACTCACTAAGCTGGACGTTAGAACAGAGCTCATATGAAACTCATACAAAACTATACAAAACTCAAACAATATCAAAAAGATCAAACAATATATATCTCAAACTCATACAAAATTCCAAAACTCAAACAATCAGATCAAAAAGATTGCGAGATCATTTTGAGATCATTTTGAGATCATTTTGAGATCATCGAGATCACCAAGAACTCACCAGACTCACAACTCAAGAACTCAAGAACTCGCCATGACCTTCCATGACCTCATCTAATAATTCACCAAGTTGTACCTAAACCTTCCATTGTATAATGATAAAGAACAACACATCTTGCAGAGCACAGCCATTCCCTGCTATTAATAACATTAAGCGGAGCATTGTCAGACTGTAATATAGCTACTACACAGCCGAAAACTGAAGAAGTCTTCAAGTTAATATATATATATTGCTTATTTCGTGCTCTTTCTTGGTTCACTCTTTCTTGGTTCACTCTTTATTGCTTCTTGCTCTTTCTTCTCTAATTGCTTATTTCTTGCTCTTCTTATTTCTTGCTCTTTCTTATTTCTTATTTCTTATTTCCTGCTCTTACCTAGCCTACTCTTACCTAGCCTACTCTTACTTAGCCTCTACTCTTACATAACAACGTCATCTAGATACTCCTAGATCATGAAGATTCTCTTATCATATAGCATTATCACGTGTACCAGGTATCCTCCTCTCTTCTCATCTCATCTTTCGTTATCTTCATGTGACTTTTTTGTCTCCGCTTTTTGAGTGAAATTGAACTGAAATTGATTGAATTAGAATTGAATTAGAATTAGAATTGGGATCAGGGAAATTGAATTATCAGAGAATCAGAAAATTAGAGAATTAGTGAATTAGAGAATCAGAAAAACAGAGAATTAGAGAATCAGAAAAACAGAGAATCAGGAAATCATCAAATCAGTAAATTACTGAATTACCGAATCAGAAAATCATCAAATTACCGAATCAGAAAATCACTGAATCAGAAAATTACCAATAACCAAATCAGAAAACCATCAAATCATTAAATCACTAATCAGAAAACCATCAAATCAAAAGATCACTAATCAAAAAACCACCATCAAACTTCTATCGAATTTTCAAATTCATTCAATTTTCAATTCAATGCTATGCCTGACCACGAGCACTTGATTGCCTCCTTTGAGCCTTCTGAGAAAACGGTTCTTGCCAGAACTTCCAACAACAACTTGTTGGTGGAATTCCCGCTTCTTTCGTCTGCGCTTTCCAAGATCTTTCCGTATTTGCTTCTAATTGACGGTTTTTTGGAAATTGTAACCTGGACAAATGAGGATTTATACCAGAACTTTTTGTTGGTTGTTGGATTCCTGTTGCTAGTGATGTACTGGGGAATCGCCAGTATCACTGTGCTTCCTCTTTTATTTGCCGTTTGCTTTTCGTGCTTGGTTTGGTCGATTAGTTCGATAATTTACGATTCCAACTTTGACGAAAAACCAACCATAGATGAAGTTCTTCATGTAGTTCATAACATTACTATTCGTTTTGAGTTGATGTTGAGGCCTATGAGACACGCTCCGATGGAGTCCAAGAACTATTTCAAATTAATAGCCATTTCCGGTGTTTTTACGCCTTTACATGCACTTCTTCTAAAAACAGTCATTTCTCCGGAAAAGTACGTTTGTTTCTTTGGAGTGTTTGCATTGACGTATCATTCGCCTTGGTCGTTTGCAATCCGTCGTTTGATTTGGAGATCGCTTTATTTCCGGATATTTGCAGTTTAT
Organism: Aciculoconidium aculeatum; assembly: GCA_030579395.1. Classification (NCBI taxonomy): domain Eukaryota; kingdom Fungi; phylum Ascomycota; class Pichiomycetes; order Serinales; family Debaryomycetaceae; genus Aciculoconidium; species Aciculoconidium aculeatum. Next base: position 13,672 of record JAKTQU010000085.1, read on the forward strand.
GTTCTTGGACTAGATGCAAAGTTTTTGAAACGCAAGTCCCTTCAAGAAACTTCAACTGCACAGGTTTTAAGCGATTTCAAGGTTGTTAAGAAATCCATAGTTTCCCCAACGCAGCTCAAACAAGTGATTCTTTTTGAAGTGCTTGAAAACCAAAGAAGATGGTTTGGACTAGGCTGGTCGGATAAGTTGATGCCGAACGAAAGAGCGAATTTGGTTTTCGAGAAGCTGATGATGCCGATAGCTTCGATTTCAAACGATTCTTTTGTTTTTCCGGAATTACAAGAGGATCTGTTTTCGTATCATTGGGATTGGATAGATGAGAAATGGAACTTGGACTTGGAATATAATGAGAGGTATCATAGGGATGGCTGGGTTTATTTTGATTCGTCGTGGGGTAAGAGGAGGTGTATGGATGGGATGTCGAGGTATACGAGGTCGAGAAGGTGGGTGAGGAGGGCGGGGTTGGTGATAGAGAGGCACTCAGACTGAGCGAGGACTGAGCGTAGCGAAGTCCGAGTGAAGTCTGAGTAAATAACTGAGCGAAGCGAAGTCTGAGTAAATAGAGACTGAAGAGTGATTAAAGAGTGAAGAGTGAAGAGTGATTAAAGAGTGAAGACTGATTAAAGAGTGAAGACTGATGAAAGAATTTCATTATATTGAATTAAGAAGAGTTGATACCTTTAGAAGAGTTGATACCTTTAGAAGAGTTGAATACCTTTAGAATAGTGGAATACCTTTAGAATAGTGGAGAAAATACTTGGAAAAATACTTTATTGATATTCCTTATGGAGATTAGAATTATGACAGTTTATGAAAATAGAACAAGGACGATAGTGATGTAGCGTGTAGAAGACTTGTATATAAGACTTGTATATACTAGTGTATTGAGCTCATCATATTTTGGTATGAATATTCGTTCTTTATTCTTGATATTCTTGATATTCTTGATATTCTTGACATTTCTTCAGAAATTTGTGTATTTTTGATAAGAAGCAGTGATGTTAGCTTGAAGGATATAAATGAAATATTCTCTTGTGGTGATTTTACATAAACAGTGTTATTTAACTTGTATTATTCATATTCACTTGATACTCGCTAATCTCGCTAATCTCGCTAATCTCGCTAATTTCGGTATCTCGGTATCTCGGTATTTCGGTATCTCGCTAATCTCGTTATTACTCGCTACTGAATATAAATAACTAGAAGAATAACTTAGAACTAGAGTAGCTAGTTCTAATTAACAGAATCACTCGTTACATTAGTTCCAATTAACTCACTCGTTCATTCGTATTTATTCTTGATATGTATTACTATTGCTTTCCACTTGAATTAAGCACATATCAGAATTGCTAAGAATTCTCCTTTAGCTAATAGACATTCTCTTATTGATATTCACATCAAGAGAAGCATAAGGTTCTGTACTATGAAACTCATTCGATTTTCACTGCCCTGGTTATTATACTACCCTATAAATGCTTTCTATATGCTATCCAGTCAACTCAACTAAAATAACGCATTGCTTAATAGAATTTCGAAAATAACTTCAGAATCGAAAACGATTCACGACTTAGTTTGTTAATTTCTATAACTCTTGACTGATATTTATGAGGTTTTTATCTCTTTAATTTGCCTTTTCTATATTCTATTCTTGAACTGAGACATCTTCGTTAATTCATAAGTGTTCTCGATTGGTTATACTATTATACATCCTCTATAGCTAGTTTACGTCACTTGAAATCCAAGAATCACTCTTGATCTGATATTTTGATATTTTGATATTTTGAGTATTTGTCAAGTCAAGTATATTCAGTATTCTACATATTCTGATTTCAGGTTCTAATTTATACATTGATCAAATGTATTTTTATATTGGTTATGGATAATCCTGGACTTGATTTGGCTGAAAGCTTAATGGTAGTCTGTAAATGCAGAAAACGTATTATTACGAGTATTATTGTCTTCTGGATTTATCTAAAAAATTATACTTCTATTCCGAAGGAGAAAGTTACCAGTATAAGTACTGAAATCTAGATAGTGATAAGAGAATAAGAGAAGGGAAAGTGAAAGAAAGTGAAAACACGGTAATTACTGAAATCTCTGAAATCACTAAAATCTCTGAAATCACTAAAATCACTAAATCTCTGAAATCTTGTCAGTTTACAGAGAAGTAGAATTAAAGTGATAACAAGAAGGATTGTTTAAAGATTGAAAAGAATGGTAGAAATGTTAATCAGAATATTCAAGTTCACTCCGAACTCAGTTTAAACTAGTTTAACTACATATACATACTTAAACGATCTAGTTCTACTCTTATAATGAATACACTGAATACAGAAAACACAGAAAACACAGAAATATCTCTCAAATTACGAAATCTCTTAAATCTTAAGTCTCTTAAATCTTAAACATCTTAAATCTTATATCTTGAATCTCTTAAATCTCTTGAATCTCTTGAATCTCTTAAGTCTCTTAAATCTCTTAAATTACGAAATCTCTTAAATCTCTTAAATCTTACGTCTCTTAAATTACGAAATCACTCAACACTGAAACTTCCAAGGTTACATTAATTTTCATAAAACATCAAATGATAATCATATCATTTTCATTTTCTTAATCATTCTCATTTACTCATTTTCATTTACTCATTTACTCATTTACTTGTTCTTTTAATCATTTTCATTCTACTCATTTTCTTAATAATCCTCATAATCATTTTCATACGCATTTGAAAAAGCATTTGAATTAAATTTACTTTTCATCAACGAGATGAGTGCTACAGCCGACTACAAGTTTGAGGATATTCCCAAGAAGTTCATCAACCCACTTACTCCCAAGTCTGCTGGAGAAGGGAACAGAGTCAACGGGAAGGAATGGAAAATCAAGAAGGATGCCTTTAGAGTGAAAACCTTGGGTGTTAGAAAGTTAAGCAACTTTAAGGATAGAGCAGAGAAGAAGTTGCAAGAAGACCAATTCAAGGCCAAGTTGAAGGAGTTGAAGGACGAAAAGGAAACAGCTAGACAAAACAGAATCTCCGACTTGAAGAAGAGAAGAGAAGCCAAGGCTGAAAAGGAAAGATATGAAAAGATTGCTGCCAAGATGACCGCAAAGAAGATCGAGAGATTGAGAAGAAAGGAAAAGAGAAACAAGTTGTTGAAGGAACGTTAGAATATCGTCATCTCTTTGCATCAAGAACCATTTATCTTCATTTCATATCATTGTATACATAGGAATTTACATTAAACAGGGAAGATGTAGGATTAAGGATAAATATTAAGATAAAGTATACTAATAAAGTATACTGGTTATACTTGGATGTACTTGGATTATGGAATTCTGGAGTTATTGGTGTTCATAGTGTCCTATCTCATCCCATCACATCCTACATATAACCCCTTTTTTTTGTTACCCGACTTTCATATTTTTATAAAGTGCAATTTTACAGCACTTTTTTTTAAAGTGAAAATTTTTCTTTCTAGATTGCCACCTGGGATTTAAGAGGATGTGAAAATCCAGCTAAGGGACTGAGACAAGTTGGAGACGTGAGTACTTGACTTCCAACTTTGACCTAGTATCACCCCAACCCCGACCTAGTATCACCCAACCCCTTTGCCTACTAATTTTCTGCTTTTTATCTCATGATTGCCACCTTTTTAAATGACCAATTTGGAATTTTTGCCGAATTGGGTTGTAAATGCGAAGTTACCCGGATATTAGGGTCCGAGTATAAATAAAGAGAGAGATCCTCTGGATTTTTTGTTTTTCAAGAAAAAGGTCCCGTGATTTGCTAGTCGTCTGTGAACCAAAAATAATCAATATCAACATTGAAATCTATACAAGGCTTCTGTATATTTTTTGTCTTTAGAGAGGATTTAGCATATTTGTGGTTTTATTTTATTGTATAGTCAATAAAATAGAGTTAATTTAATTACTAATTGAGATACATTTACTTGTTGATCTCAAAGAAAACTAATAATATACACGCTTCTTAAAAGAACATGGATTCATTGAAATTACCAACGACTGCCGCCAGGGCTAAGGCGTTCACTGCTCCTGATTCTTTAATATTTCCTCAAGGTATAGATGGTGAAGGAAAGGCTAACTTGGATTCAGCTGCATCCCAACCATCGTTCCAGGATGAAGAAATAAAAGTGAAGAAAGAAGGAACCGCGCCTCTTTCCTCGGATTTTATAGAACCAAAGCAAGATGAAGACGATGGCGCGACGTCGGGGATCGTGCCTACATTACAGAATATCGTGGCCACCGTCAACTTGGATTGTCGTTTGGACTTGAAAACTATTGCCTTGCACGCACGTAATGCCGAATATAACCCCAAGCGTTTTGCCGCTGTTATCATGAGAATCAGAGAACCGAAAACAACCGCGTTGATCTTTGCATCGGGGAAAATGGTTGTTACAGGTGCCAAGTCGGAGGATGATTCCAAGTTGGCCTCCCGAAAGTATGCGAGAATTATCCAGAAATTGGGCTTTAATGCCAAGTTTACCGACTTTAAGATCCAAAACATTGTTGGGTCGTGTGACGTGAAGTTCCCTATTAGATTAGAAGGGTTGGCGTTCTCGCATGGTACTTTCTCGTCGTATGAGCCCGAGTTGTTCCCTGGGTTGATTTATAGAATGGTTAAACCCAAGATTGTCTTGTTGATTTTCGTTTCTGGTAAAATTGTTTTGACTGGTGCTAAGCAAAGAGAAGAAATTTATGCAGCCTTTGAAGCCATTTACCCGGTGTTGAGTGAATTCCGCAAGTCTTGAATTCCCCACAAACCTTTCTTCATTGTATTATATTTTATTTGACTCATCACTTCTTTTAGCATTTCACCCATCATGAATAAAAAAAATTAACATCAAAACACCATTAATGAATTCCTCATTTCATCACCATGTTCTATAATAGCTTGCATCTTGGGGCGTGATCTTTGATATCCTTTTTAGATCTTTACATATTAATATTATATTTTAGGGAATTGAATTGAAAAAGTTGGAAATGGATTTTTGCGAGGTGGAGGTGGAGTTGGAATTTTTGGAGATTTTGGAGTTTTTCGAGTTTTTCGAGGTTTTGGAGTTTTTTGTAATTTTTGATTTCCGGCTGATATAAACATGGGAGGGTTTTAAGGATTGTATGGGTTTTAAAGATTCCTTGGATTCCTTTTCTATCTTTTCCTTCTTTTCAATATTTTCCTTCTTTTCTAAGTTTTCTAAGTTTTCCTTCTTTTCTATGTTTTTTATCTTTTCTATAGATTCTTCTATAGATTCTTCTATAGATTCCTTCTTTTCTATGATTCTCCTTTTAAATAACATTGTTATATCTCTTGGTTTGGAAATGCCAAAGAAATACTTTGCTTCGAAATCCAATTTCTCCAATTTCTCCAATTTCTCCAATTTATCCAATTTATCCAATTTATCCACTTCTTCCAAATCAGTATATATCGGACAATGATCAGAACCCTGGATCCAAGGCCAAATACCAGAAGATACAACAGTAGACAATAACCTCTCACTTACCAAACACAAGTCTATTCTGGATCCATGATTAACAGCTCTTGAATTCGTCAAAGTATTCCAAACCGTGTACATTTTCAACCTCCTTCCCTGGCAAAACCTCGTGGTATCATATAAAAACTGGGACTTTTCATCAAGATCCGGTTTAAAAGTCATATCATAGTGTAAAGACGGATAAACGTAATTATTTAGTAATTCTCTTGCCTTTGTGGATTTCTTGAAACGGACACATTCCTGGTAATAAAACGACTCATATTCTGGAACCCAACGTGGGGTTAGTTCTTGCATGGAATCCGCATGGTCTATCAAGTCTAGAGATACATTGATGTCGCCCATGATAAGCACGTTCTTCCCGGCCAGCACGAGCTTTTTGCATCTTTGCATCACAAGAGATAAGAATTCTAGACGAAACGTTTCTCCTTGGACTGTGCATGAAGAGTTTGCTGGACAGTAGAGGGAAAGTATTACTGTATTAGTAGCGACTTCGATAATAATACATCTTCCTTCCAGGTCGATTTGTAGACCTTTCTCTTTATCTATCTCAGGATATCCTCCTATCAGATCGTTTCTCTCTCTATATACACCATTTTTAGTACTACAATACCCCGTGATTCCCTCTTCTGCTTTAACCACAGTCAAGCCTGCTCTTACGGATTCCAGGTCTGTATCCGAGGGAATCCGTACAAAGAGCCCGACTCCGCTGTATCCCGGTTTAGAAACAGGGAGCGAGATGAAGGAGCGGTAGTTGTTTAGCCAGGCGATTCCTGGGATGTTTGCCATCTTTTGCAGAGAAAGTTTGAGTTCTTGTAAAGTGATGATATCTGCATTCATCGAGTTAAACATGGCATCAAAGCTTTTGTTCATGTTGGTCCAGGGGTAATAGTTGAAGAGAGTATTCACGCCATTCACGTTGAAAGAAACGTATCTTACACAGCCCACCTGTTTTTCAACTTGCATCGTGAAAATGGAAATATGAAAAGAAAATAAGAGAAATGAAAATAAACAGAAAATGAAAATGAGAAGAAATGAAGAAAATGAGAGAAATGAAAATAAGAAAATGAAAATGAAAATAAGAAAATGTAAAGAAATGAAGAAATGAAGAAATGAAGAAATGAAGAAATGAAGAAATGAAGAAATGAAGAAATGAAGAAATGAAGAAATGAAGAAATGAAGAAATGAAGAAATGAAGAAATGAAGAAATGAAGAAATGAAGAAATGAAGAAATGAAGAAATGAAGTAAATAGTGAAAAGAGACTGAAAATAAGAAATCGAAGAGACTGAAAATAAGAAAATGAAAAGAGAAAATAAGAAAATAAGAAAACACAGAAAATGAAAAAGAAAAAGAAAATAAGAAGAGACTGAAAATAAGAAAACACAGAAATGAAAAAGAAAACGAAAATTAAATGAAAATAAGAAAACACAGAAATGAAAATAACACAGAAAATGAAATGAAAATAAGAACAAGAATGGAAAATGAAAATAAAAGAAAGTAAACAGAAGTAAACAGAAGTAAACAGAAGATAAACAGGAATAAATAGAATAGATATAGTACAGATGTATATCTGTACTATATCTACTACGTGCTCTATGTTCTATGTCTTCTATGTCTTCTATATTCTATGTTCTATCTATTCTATTATGCCTCTTCATCTTCCCCAAGATCACAATACGTTCCCACAAAACCCCGACCAACATAACAATACCTGATTTTGTGCCCGAGGCAGAATCGTCCCCTTGACACGCGCGATAAAGGTACAATCACAATCCAGTCTAGATACCGACAAGATAAGTCTAGAACGTCCATGCTCCAGTAACTTTGTTCTTACTACGCCTTACTACGCCTAGTTACTCAGTATTCTGAATACTTAATATTCTCTCTCTCTAGCTAGAACGTAAACGTTCTAGCTCTACTCTCTCTCTCTCTCTCTCTCTCTCTCTCTCTCTCTCTCTAGCTAGAACGTAAACGTTCTAGCTAGACCTCCTCGCTTCTCTAACACGTCTGCAATTAATAAAGAATCAAAAAATAAAGAAAAAAACAAATCATAAAAAAACAAAAAACAAAAAAACAAATTACAAATTACAAATTACAAATTACAGACAATCAAAAGGTACATAGGTACATAGACTTACAGACTTTACACATAAGGACCTCATGATCGACACAGAAACCTTTATCAAGAGCTCGCCGTTCAAAATGACCCACAACGACTCGTCGCTGAGCTACAACTTGGCCAACACCACGCCCGACTTGTTGAAGTTCCAGCTCCAGGAACAGTACCGCAACAAGTTGAACGAGGTGAAGAGTTTCAAGAGCACGGACGATGAAACCCGTGAGTTTGTCAACTCGCAGCTTCTCGAGGACTCGTTCAACTCGCATCTCCAGTCAAACTTGGATGCTGGGCATATAACGTTGATGAACGAATCACTTCCCAGTCTCAGCTCCACGCCGAGCTCGGAAACAGAGGACTTTGAAATCGACTCGTTCATTCTCAGTAACTCAAATAAACCCACGTATCTTAATTTGAAGGTTTTGATAGAGAACTCAATACTAGACACTTCTAAAATCAACAAGGACTCGATTCTCTCGCTTGGATCGTTGAAACTACTTAAAGACTTGATAGCCGAGTTATCCGAGCTGAAGAGTTATCTCGTGGACAAGTTGACGATTTCCAACCAATTCATCTCGAAAATCGTATTTCAAGAAAACAACGACGTGGATGCAAATCTCCTAATCAAGATCCTCAAACTGAACACTTCTCTCCAGGAACAACTCATCAAGTTGACCGTGGAACTCGACGACTTGACCAGGAAACTCAACAACCATAACATGGCCTGTTTAGTGTTAGGTTACGTTGAGGACGTAAAGTTATCTACTATAGGAACAGAGGATATCAGCGGGATGTCCTCGCCTTTGAATTCGCCTAGAAAACTCAATGCCCCTCTTAAAAAGTTATCTATTGATACCATGATGAAACACTTTGATGCGTTATTCAGCCATATAGCCTCGGTAGCAGTACAACACAGTGTCACGTTACCTGAACCCCCTACAACGTCTCCTGAATCCATCGAGTCGAAAACGAAATGGGCACAGCAATGTATTGATGCTGTAGCCCTTGCAAACTCCGTAGATACTCCGTTTTCTTCGTCTTCTGGATCTCCAGTGGGAAAGAAAGTAATTCCCGAAAACCGCATTATATCCGAATACAAAACCGCATTAAACGACTTGAGGTTTTCCCACCAATTTCTCACCAAGGAATACGAACTTTCCAGAGAAAGCTCGATGAAATTGATCCATGAATACCGGAAGAAAATCTCCAGCTTGGAAAAAGATCTAGGAAAATTACGAGGAGAAGATTCAAGCGAAGAACACGACTCGTTATCGGCTAAAGATAAGGAAATCTCGAAGCTCCGGAAAGAATTGAATCTTCTAAAGATTGATAAACTCGGGAAAAGTGGAAATTATGAAGCTTTAAACTTTCAAGATGAAGAGGTTCATGTTTCGGGGGGAATGAGTAGCGGGATTTTACGCAAAGAGTTTAAGAAAATCGTAAATGATATGCATGATCAGTATGAAATTGAGTTGAATGAGGAGAGAATACGAAGGAGAAATTTGGAAAAGACCTACGAACGAAGTGAGAAACCTACGAACGAAGTGAGTAGGTTTGATGAGTAGGTTTATAGATATCTTCGTTTATAGGAAACCTACGAAAAACCTACTCACTTCGCTCGTAGGTTTTTCGAAGGTTTTTCGAAGGTTCATTTATATGTATAGGTTTATGTTTTATATGTTTAATAGGTTTAGATTTTTGTATGAAAAACGAACGAAGTGAGTAGGTTTGGTTTCCTTTATAGATTTGGTTTATATGTATAAGTTTGATTTATAAGTTTATATGTATAAGTTTGATTTATATGTATAGGTTTCGTTTATAGATTCGTTTATAGATTCGTTTATAGATTCGTTTATATGTTTTTTGAATGAGCTTAATTTTGGATATTCAGGTGAATGTTCAGGTTTTAGAGTATTTCTTGAAGAGATTATAGGAGGTATAGAGAGAAGAAGAAGATGTAAAGTGAAGATAAAAAAAGGAAGATGAAACGTAAAAATAGAGAAAATTAAAGATAAAAAGTGAGTTAAAAAAAGTGAAGAAGATAAAGAAGAGAAGATAAAAATAGAGAAAGGAAGATAAAAAAGGAAGATAAAAAGTAAAAATATAGAAGATTAAATATAAAAAGTGAGTTAGAAAAATGAAGATGAAGAAGATAAAAATATAGAAAGTATAGAAGAGAAAAGATTGAAGATGAAGAGAGAAGATTGAAGATAAAAAGTAAAGATATAAAGATGAAAGTAAAAATATCAATGTAAAAATAGAGAAAATGAAGATAAAAAGTATAAAGATATAGAAGATTAAATATAAAGAATATATAAAGTAAAGGTAAAAGGTAAAGGAAGGTTAAAAAAGGAAGATGAAATAGAGAAAAGGAAGATGAAATATAGGAAGTTTAAAGATAAGGAAGATTAAGTATAAAAATAGGAAAAGGAAGAAAAGGAAGATGAAGAAAAAAGTTTAAATATAAAGAAAAAAGTAAAAAGTCAAAATAGAAAAATATAAAGAAAAAAGTCAAAAAGTCAAAATATAAAGACAAACGTAAATATCAATATAGAAGTAATAAAAAGTATGATAAAAATAGATGATAGACTTTGATTTTCATAAGAAAGAAATAGCGAGATGAAAGCGTAGATGTTGTCTGATATAGTGTTGGTATTTAGTATTTATTCTGTATTCTGTTCTTTATTCAATATTTTAAGTATTTTATTCCAGGTATTTTTTTATAACATTTATTTATCTACTATACACTTTTGTAGGTACGTGAAAACAGTTTCTCTGTGAAGTCGTTCCATGTTTTATCCACTTACTCTTCTCACAATGGACTCGATTTAGTACTTTAAGTATAAGTATTCTGTATTTTGTATATGTATTCAGAATTCTAAGAAATATGAATTAAAGAGTAAGAAAAATGAAAGAAATGAATTATTTAAAGAATAAAAAATGAAAGAAATATATGAAAGAAATATGAATATTAAAGAAATGAAAATATATGAAAAATGAATTATATCAAATAAGAAATAAGAAATATGAAAAAAAAACTGAAATATGAAAGAAATGAAAAATATATGAAAAATCTAAAATATATGAAAAATCTTAAATATATGAAATATATGAAATACCTAAAATATATGAAATATATGAAGTTCGAATCAAAGTTCTCTACTTTTGCTATATAGATTTGTATATTACTTAAATATATTGAGTATTCTAAGTGTAAGTATTCTATATTCTATATTCGAAGTATTCTAAACATAAGTATTCTATATTCTAAACATAAGTATTCTATATTCTATATTCTACGTATTCTATATATTCTGTATTCTACGTATAAATATTCTTAGTACTCAAAAATTCAGACTCATCAACTAAAAGTAATTCCAGAAATATTCCAGAAATAAGTAGAATAGAAAGAGAAAGAGAAAGAGAAAGAGAAGATAAAAATATATATATAAAGATAGATGTAAAGAGAAGATTCATATATAAAGATAAAGATATAAATATAAAATAAAAAGATAAAGATAAAGATATAAATATAAAGATGTAAATTTATAGATGTAAATTTATAGATATACATATAAATCTGTAGATGTAAAGAGAAGATATAGATACAAATATAAAGATAATTATAGATAAAGAGAAGAGAAAGATACAATGATAAAGATGTAAAGATAGATGTAAATATAAAGAGAAAGATACATATATAAAGAGAAAGATGTAAAGAAGATAAATCTATAGATATAAAGATAAATATAAAGTTATACATATAAATATAAAGATAATTATAACATCCACACATTTTTGACTCTTAACCTTTTTCCATTTATTAATCGAAAATTTCCCAAAAAGAATTCACCAATATGGACGTTGGTCTGGAAACACGGGCTGGACAGGAAGAGAACCAGAACAATAACCAGAACTCATACAATAACTCATACTATAATCATGATACTTATAACCAAGACACTTCTAATATAAACCAGAACTCATACAATAACCAAGTTCCTTATAATAACCAGAACTCATACAATAACTCATACAATATAAACCAAGTTCCTTATAACCAAGTTCCTTATAATAATACTTATAATATAAATCATGTTCCTTATAATATAAATCATGTTCCTTATAATAACCAAGATACTTCCAATGTTACTGGTTATAACTCATACAATATAAACCAAGATAATACTTATACTACTTATAATAACCAAGTTGATACTTACAATACTTATGATACTTACAATACTTATGATACTTCCAATGTTACTCCACATGCAAACCCTTCCTTTATCATCCAACACCTTCTCTATACATCCTCCTACTTTCTTCAAAAGGCCCATGAAAACGTGCTAAACACAAGCCATGCATCCGGAAGAGACAACTATAACCGTATGATAACCTTAGTAATCAAATCCTTACTAATTTTATCCAAAAAGTACCGTTCTCTATTAAACCCATATTTAGAAGTTTATGTATATTACACGCTTTCCAAGGTTTATTTTGAAGAAACGGAAAACATCGAAAAGGCCGATTTTTACGCTAATAAAGCGGTTTCTATTTCCAGAAGAAACAAACTCCCGTTTCTTTTTCAATGTGAATATTTAACAGCACAGATTCTCCTTAAAAGTGATATAAATTTGGTTCCTAATTATTTAAATGAAAAGATTGAACAATACACAGGAACATACCAAGATCTCTTTAAAATGCTACAAATATCCACTTTACAAAGAATCAATCCGGACTTTTCGTATATTCTTCTCCAGAAAGTCGAAAATACCCATCCGGTTCTTCAAACTCTTTGTTTGCTTTACCAGTGTAATTTGCATTTATACCGAGGATCTCCTGAATATTGTATGGGATTATTAGAGAAGATACAAAGTGAAATTCCACAAATCCAAGCTATGCTTTTTTTACTGAAATATTTGACTTTAATTCAAACAAATAGGAATCCAAATCCCTTGATGAAAGAAATAAACCGGTTTATAAGTTTACAACAACACCTCGGATGGACCGGATGGACCGAGGATGGGAGTTTTTGTGTGGATTTCTTTAAAGTAAATTGGCTCAATTCCGATGAATTTGTAATAATGTTTTACTTTTTAACGGGAATTTCGTTAATTCCAGAATCGAAAAAAAAATCCGCAAAGGTTTTCGAAAAATGCCTTCAAATCGTAGAAACTCAACAAATCGATTTAAAAGGAAAAGGAAAGAGAAAGTTTTCTCTAAAAAACCTAAATCCAAAGTTAAATTGGTTACAATCTGTAAAATATAATATCAACTTTTACCAGGCCTGGGTTGCTTTTCTAGGAAATGAAATAAACCCTTTAAAGTATTTAAATGAGTTTATGCTGGAATATAATAAAGGAGGAGGGGAAAAGGGGTTGGTTCCAAGGGTTCTTTATTTGTTTGCGGTGTATTATCATCAGAAAGGGGATATTCAGGCGGCAAAGTATTATTATTTGAAGGTGAGGAATTTGGAGGATTTGGAGAATTTACAGAATTCGAAGAATTCTGGAAATTCGAAAAATTCGAGAAATTCCCAAAATCTCCAAAATTCGATAAATTCTGAAAATTCGATAAATTCGAAGAATTCTGGAAATTCGATAAATTCTTCAAACTTTTTAAATTTTGGAAATTTTCAGAATTCGATAAATTCTACAAACTTTTTAAATTCTTCAAATTTCCAGAATTCGAAGAATTCTGGAAATTTTTCGGATTCCCAAAATCTCCAAAATCTCCAAAATCTCCAAAATTCTGGAAATTCGATAAATTCTGAAAATTCGATAAATTCTGGAAATTCTGGAAATTCGATAAATTCGAAGAATTCCCAAAATCTCCAAAATTCTTCAAATCTTCAAAATTCGAAAAATTTACAGAATTTCCAAAATCTCCAAAAATCTTCAAATTCTTTAAATTCTTTAAATTTCCAGAATTCTTTAAATTCTGGAAATTTTTCGAATTTTTCAAACTTTTCGAATTTCCAAAATTTTCAGAATTCTTCAAATTCTTTAAATTTCCAAAATTCCCAGAATTCTTCGAATTCTGGAAATTCCGTAAATCCTTGCAACACCTTCAGCGAACTCTTCACATACTCCACGCTCCACCTCCTCATTCTCACCGAATACGAAACCCGGGAAATCGCCAATTCCCTGAAATTACACAATTACTACACATTCCGAAACCTTCTCCATGAAAGTCTCGCTTCTTCTTTTTATATTCCTTCGAGTTTTAACTCTTTTCTTTTAAATTTCAGCTCAAATGGTTTATACAAATTCACGTATCACTTGGTTATGGGGATTTTCAATGAGGATGTGAGTTTTTTATTACCTGAAATGGATAATACAGTAAAAACGCTTGGCCCTTCATATTCTTTTTTTTCCAATCTCTTGAGTTATTTGGTATTTAGTAGTACTAGTTCGATTTCGCAGAAAAACGAGTATTTAAAGAAATGTTTGGGGATTATAGGAACGGATTCCGATAAAATCGTGAATGTGTTTATATTGAGGAAATTGGGTTTGTATTTTAGAAGTACTGGGGAAAATGATAAGATAGTTATGGTGGATTTTCAGTTGAAGTTTGTTGGTGAAAGTTTACAGGAAAAGTTTCGTTTTTTGAGGGGGAATTTGAAAAGAGAAGAAAATATAAAAAGAGAGGAGAATTTAAAAAGAGAAGAGAATTTAAAAAGAGAAGAGAATTTAAAAAGAGAAGAAAATTTAAGAATAGAATTATGAGAATTTAAGAAAAAGAAGAGAATATTGAGAATTTAAGAAGAGAAGAAGAATTTGAAAAGTTAAAAAGAGAATTTAAGAATTTAAGAAGATAATTTAAGATTATGAGAATATAAAAAGAAAATTTAAAAAGAGGAATATTAGAAGAAAATATAAGAAAAAGAATTTAATACAGAGAATTTAATACAGAGAATTTAAGAAAAAGAATTTAAGAAGAAAAAGAGAAGAAGAGAGAGAATTATGAGAATTTAAGAAGATAATTTAAGAATATAGAGAATAAAAAGAGAAGAAGAGAATATAAGAAAAAGAAGAAGAGAAAAAGAAGAAGAGAAAAAATACAGAGAATTTAAGAATACAGAAAATAGAATATTGAGAATTTAAGAAGAGAAGAAGAATTTGAAAAGTTAAAAAGAGAATTTAAGAAAAAGAGAATTATATAAGAGAATATATATATGGATAATAAAGAGAAGAGAATTTAAGAATTATGAGAATTTAAGAATGTAAAAAGAGAATTTAAGAAAAAGAAGAATACAGAGAATTTAAAAAGAGAAGAAAATATAATAAAGAGAATTTAAGAAGAGAAGAAGAGAATTTAAGAGAATTTAAGAGAATTTAAGAAGATAATTTAAGAAGATAATTTAAGAAGATAATTTAAGAAGATAATTTAAGAAGATAATTTAAAAAGAGAATACAAATATTGAGAATATATATATAAGAGAATATGAGAAAAAGAGAATAAAAAGAGAATTTTAGAAAAAGAAGAGAATATTGAGAATTTAAAAAGAAATATGGATAATAAAGAGAACTTAAAGAGAAAAATATACAGAGAATTTGAGATTATGAGAATATAATGTTATAGTAAGAATTTAAAACGAATTTAAAAAGAAAATGTTATAGTAAGAATATAAGAATATGGATAATAAAGAGAATATAAGAAAATATAAGAAGAATTTAAGAAGAAGAATATAAGAAGAAAAAGAATTTAAAAAGAGAAGAGAAGGGAATGTAATAGTAAGAGAATTAAAAATATACAGAGAATATATAAGAGAATTTAAGAATATAGAGAATTTATAAAGAATACAAATATTGAGAATATAAAGAATTTAAGAAGAGAATATAAAAAGAGAATTTAATACAGATAATTTAAGAATACAAATATAAGGAAAAGAATATGAGAAAATTTAAAGAGAATAAAAAGAGAATATTGAGAAGAAAAAGAATATTGAGAATATAAAAAGAGAATATAAGAAAAAGAGTATAAGAAGAAAAAGAATATAATAGTAAGAAGATAATACAGAGAATATAAGAAGAGAATACAAATATTGAGAATATTGAGAATTTAAGAAGAAGAAAATACAGAGAATTTAAGATGAGAATTTAAGAAGAGAAAAAGAGAATAGTAAGAATATAATATTGAGAGATTATTAAGGTACGAATAATACGATTAAGATACGGAGAATATACAATATAAATAGTAATATGAATATACGAATAAGTAATAGTATATTAAACTGATTCCTAAAAGATATATGAATTATACAAATCTGTATATTTTTTTTTTTTGAATTTTAAAGTTTTTTTGAATTTTTATCAATTGTAAATTTTTTATCAATTTTTTTATCAAATTTTAAAACTTTTTTATCAATTTTATCAATTTTTAAAACTTTTAATTTCTGTCAATTTTTTGCAACCAAATTTTTTGCCAAATTTTGCAACCGATTTTTGATATTTATGTTTTTTTTTTGTTTTCTGAAAACATTCTAAATATAAAGGATAAGCTTAAGGAAATAACTTGACTTCAAAGAAAGAAGATATCTCATTATATGCTTAAATACCAATTCTTTAATAAACCAATATCTGAGAACTGGAGGGTAAATAATTTAAATCTTGATAAATTAGCGAGAAAGCGAGAATTAACGAGAAACATTTAGCGAGAAAATAACGAGAAGTAACGAAAATTAGCGAGAAATAGCGAGAAATAGCGCGAAATAAGGACAAAAAAATGAGAAATAGCGAGAAAAATTTAGCGAGAAAATAGCGAGAATAGAAAATAACGAGAAATACAAAATAACGAGAAATAACAAGGACTCAACTTTCACTTAAATTTCTTTCATTCAATAAAAATGTTTGAACCCTTTAAAAGAGAAATAGAGAAATATAAAGATAAATATAAAAAGATAAATATAAAAAGATAAATATAAATAATGCAAACTCTCATTCTTCGCCAGAACTCACTTAAATCTTAAAGATTTGATTATAAAAGTTAAGAATAAAAAGAATAAGAAGAACTATGTATTCTCTAACTCTCATATTTTCTACTTTGTAGATGTTTTCATTTCTGGGTGAATTGTATTAGTTTTTTAAAAAAATACTTAGGATCTTTTTCCTTCTCGAATTCTGAAAATTTTAAAAGATACAAATTAAAAGTAGTTAAATGATAAACTTAAAAGGAGCAAGTTGAATGAATTTGTAAATGCTAAATGCTCTGATTCGGTAGTTTGTGGATATAATAGAAATGATAAAATATACTATAAGCAGGAATTAAGTACTTATCTAATGAAATAATACAAGTTCTTGAATAGTGATGAATATTCTTAATCAATGAAGATAATACGTCAATACATCTTTTTATTTTATACCGTATAGTGACTGAAATGAAACTCATATTTTAGCAGATTTACAAGAATATACCTAAAAAGAGAATTATTTAATATGAAGGAAAGAAGAATATGAATAAATAAAATACATAAATAAGAATACACAAATAAGAACACATAATACATATTTAAGTCCTTTACTTATATCACAAGAAATACGTCAACTAAACGATATTCATAAGTTACTCGTTATACTCTTTAAGTTCTAAGTTCTTTTAGTTCTTTTAAGTTTTTAATGGCTGCAAAATATTTCCAGAAAAAAGGAGAAAAAAGGCGAAAAAAAAAATGAAGAAAAAGAATAAAAAAATGAATAAAAAAATGAATAAAAAAATGAATAAAAAAATGAATAAAAAAAGAAGGAAAAAGATAAAACGAAGAATAAAAAAATGAATAAAGAAATGAATAAAAAAAGCAGCAAAAGAAAATATACATACTAAGAAAACATAAGATACGAAATATACTTGATACACTACACTACACTACACTACACAGGTACTCACTTCGTTCGTACCTGTCCTTCCTTCTCAAATGTACATATTTATTTATATAAACAACTACTTCTTCGACTTCTTAGACTTCTTTTCAGAATCGTCATCCTCGGACTTTCTCTTCTTTTCCTTCTTCTCCTTCTTTTCCGACTTCTCAGATTTCTCCTTTTTTTCCTTCTTTTCCTTCTTTTCTTTTTTGTCGGATTTGTCGGATTTTTCAGATTTGTCGGATTTTTCAGACTTTTCAGACTTTTCAGACTTTTCTTCCTCTTCCTTCTTCTTTGGAAGTTGAATTTCTGGAGCTACCAATTTCGATTCTGGAACCTCTGGAGCAGGAGTCTCATCGTGATCCTTATACTCCTTCTTCCAGTTTTCCGGGGTACTTTCGTTATTTCTCCCGTACTTGTCCAACTTTCCATCAGCCTTCAACTGCTTCTTCTTTTGAGCCACAGGTCCAAGACCCCATCTTCTAGGATAAGTGTCACGTTCCATGATACATCTCTTAACCTTAGCCACAACCCCGTGATCACATCCCTGTAAATCCACAGTAGTCATCTGAGCAATACCAATAGCAATAGCCTCACCTTTAGTAGTCATCAAAACAATCTCATCATACAATTCAATGCCTTCTTCATAACGTAACAACCCAGGAATCATCAACTTGGCCCCGTAACAAACAGCATTAACCGCGGAATCCTTAACAACTACTCTCTTATACCCAACAAGCAAAGATTCCAAAGGCTGGATGATCTTTCTAAGATAAGACTCATCCCTAGTATTATCATAAACATACTGGGCATCCAAAACGTCGTGTAAAGTGACCAAATTGTCATTTTCTCCCATGGCTCCGGACCGGACACGACGCAATTCCTGCATATGGCCACCAACTCCTAATAACATTCCTAAATGGACACAAAGAGTTCTCATATAAGTTCCCGCTTCACACGAGGCCCAGAAAACTCCCAATCCCCTTTTATTATCGAATTCAATCAAGTTGGAATCGTAGATCGTTCTCACTCTCAATTGTCTCTTAACTGCGGAAATCAAAGGAGGTCTTTGGAAAAGAGCACCGGTGAGGTTTTCCAAGGATCTTCCGAGGTCTTTGGCGTCTTTTAACTCGTCATGGAGTCTGACAATACAAACATACTCTTTCCCAGCTCCTTGCTGAGATTTGACCAATCTGGTAGCACGATCAACACATACAATCAAACACCCGGTAACTTTAGGATCTAAAGTTCCCGAATGTCCAGTTTTTTCAACACGTAAAATACGCTTAATCCAAGCAACAACCTCGTGCGAGGAAGGATTCGAAGGTTTATCCAAGTTGATAACCCCAGAGGAAACATACGCCTTCAAATCTCTCTTTAAAGGAGTGGATCCAGAGGGAATGGGCGTGTAGTGGCCGCTTCTTACAAGAAGCTTGTCGTAGTTCTTCAACAACAACGGCCACTCAGACGTGTCGCTGGAGGGAGTAGCGGTTTCAGGCTTGATGATGAAGTCTGACATGAGGATGAGGAGATGAGTTAAAATTTGGAAACTTTTTTTTTATCTAGGGCATCGCAAGAATCGAGCGCAGCGAGATTCTTACTAGACTATTGCAGTTAGGATGTTTTTCTGGGATTCCGTTTTTATTATTGCAGTTGGGGTGTTTTGTTTTTTTCAGATGCCTGGTTTTTATTATTGCAGCTCGGGTCTTTCGGAGTTTTATTTTTTACTATTGCAGTTGGGGTGTTTTGAAATTTGACATTTGACATTGAAATTTGACATTGAAATTTGAATTAACCAGAATGAGCTTAGAAGCGAGCGGAGCGAGCTTAGAACAGAGCGAAGTGATGTTCTAAGTGAGCTGTGGTTTCTATAGACTCTTTTTCCTTTCGATTTGCTCGTATTCATGTACTTATTCTTGTTCTAATATCTAGGCTTTACTATTGCAGTTAGGGCCTTTTTTGTCTCTACTATTGCAGTTAGGATGTTTCTATATTTTGGATTTTTTTTCAGATGCCTAGTTTTTATTATTGCAGTTAGGATCTTTATCTGAGATTTAGTCTTTACTATTGCACTTTGGATCTTTTTGAAATTTTGAAATTTTGACATTGATTTATGAATTAGCCAGAATGAGTCTAGAAGAGAGTGGAGTGAGCTTAGAATAGAGCGAAGCGAGTTCTAAGTGAGCTGTATTACGTGTAGTATCTTTTTCCTCTAAATTTGCTAGTATTATTGCTTTTAATTAGGCACTAATATCTAGGCTTTATTATTGCAGTTAGGGTCTTTTTGCAGTTCGGGTCTTTTTGGAATTTGGGTCTTTTTGAAAATTTGAGATTTGGCATTGACATCGATACATGAATTAGCCAGACGATATGGACGTAAAAACATGTGATACAAAGTTCTAAGTGAACTGTGACGTTTATAGTATCTCGATCCGCTCGATTTTTCGTATTCTTGTCTGTATTCATGTACTTGTTGTTGTTCTGATTATCTACTTTTTACTATTGCACTCCAGGCCTTTTTCATATGTTTTTTTTACTATTGCAGTTAGGGCCTTTTCTGAAATTTCTACTATTGCACTCCTGGTCTTTTTTGGCTGCTCAGGCCTTTTTCTTTTATATTTTGCATTTCGGGCCTTTTCCTTATACTGTTGAAGTTCGGGCCTTTTTGGAGTTTTGAGATGTGGTATTGATATGGAAATTAACAAGACGATATGAGCCTAGAACCAGCGAAGCGAGGTTCTGGGTGTGCTGTATTATGTATAGATTCCTTTCCTTTCAATTCCTGCTCGATTATTGTCCGTATTACTGTAGCTATTCTTGTATTTATTCCTGTTCTGATATCTGGTTTCTACTATTGCACTTCGGGTCTTTTCTCTTATATGTTGCACTTTGGGTCTTTTTGGATCTTTCTGAAATTTTGAAATATTTTACATTGAATGATGAAGTTACATCAAGTTACAAATTACAAGTGCAGTTCGGGCCTTTTTCCTCTTATACTTGTATATTGGTTAAAAAATATCCCGATGTCCTTTATACCTTTATAGTTTGTTTCATTGTCTTTAATTTTAGCTTTTTAGCAAAAGTAAGAACACAAGAGTAAAATAAGATATAAAAGAGTGTTTCTTTTGCTGAAACTACTATTTTATATTTACACGTTTTAGATATTATTTGATTATTTATCTATATTATTGTTTATTGATGAGGTTCTTAATATATTTAGAACCAGTAGGTTTTTCCCGTCTATAATTAAATATATCTAACTATTCTCGATTCCTTTTTAGAAAAGTTGAATAGAAATAAAGACTGCTTTAACAAATGTAGTACATAGCTGATAAAAAGAAAACACACTTATTGTCTTACCACAAAAAAGGCATTTTCATTTTTGGGTGCAAAATTTGGTATACAATAAAAAAAGAAAAAAATTTGTATAAACTATGATTGGAGAAAACTCTTAAAGAGAAACTATATTTTTCCGAATCCGCCTATCCAAAAGAGTTTAGTTTTAATGTGTTATAGAATCGGTATTGTCAATTCCCAATTAGGAAATTCTGGATTTTTTCTGAAACAAAAAAAAGAAAAAAAAAAAGATAATTTGCACCCAAACAAAGAAATACAAATTAATATACAAAGATAATATACAAATTAATATACAAAGATAATATACAAAGATAAGATAACCAGCTTTCTTAAAACTATATAAAGAGTAGAAATTTCCATATTTTAATATCAATAACTACAACAAAAATGGCTGCTCAACAAACTACTTCCACTGCTAACAAGTCCCAAGACGCTAAGAAGGACAACGAATACGTTGGACACGGTATCGGAGATACTGGCTGTACTATTGTTTAAACTGAATATCTCTCTTATATTAATAAACACTACAGTTAGATATAATTATGTAGACATGTCTCATTTTATATTTGAAGTTTCAGGTGAATGCATGATTTAAGAATCTAAAAACGTTTAAATACTTGTTGGTTCTGGGTGAATTTTTATATGTAGAATTTTTTTTATCTCGTATTCTTGTACTTGTTCGTATTTACTAATATTTAGTTTATAATATTGCAGTTCGGGCCTTTTTGAAGTTTCAGTTTTTTTATGATTTTTTACTATTGAAGTTTGGGCCTTTTTATGATTTTTTTACTATTGCAGTTCGGGTCTTTCTGAAATTCGGGTTTTTTTCAAATATGTCTACTAAAAAAGAAAGGAAGGAGAAGTTCCATATTTTACATTTATATATGAATTAACCAGACGATATAAAGTCAGAAACGAGAGAGTTGAGCTATTTGAATTTTAGCGTCTAGAATCTCTTTCGATTCTTGTTTGTATGTTAATATTTAGATAGTAATATTTAGTATACTATTGCATTTTGGGTCTTTCTTTAATAATTTGATATTGATATTTGATATTGATATTTATTAAGAGAATCAAGATCTGTTTAAGTCGAGCGAAACGGATTCTTGTTCTTTTTCGTTCTTCGTTCTTATTTGAGATTCTTCTTATTTTTATTTTGATATTTATTTGATATTTATTTGATATTTATTTGATATTTATTTGATATTTATTTGATATTTATTTGATAATTTGAAAATTCTTGATATTAATTTTTTGATCTATTTGTGAAATCTGAATTCTAGTTAGTTTATAGAAGTGCAAAATGAATGTTTTTTATGATATATATTTAAGTATAATTACAAAAAATACGAGAAATTTGACGATTTTTTTTTGATTTTTTTGCAGCAATTTGCGAAATTTCAAATATTTCCAAAACTTATACTTAAATATCATTAGTAAAAACTTATAGAGAATAAACATCATCCTATAATAATATTTCTAATACTGAAGATTTCGAAGTAATATACAAATATGAAAATATAAATATTTAATATATATGGTATTCTACCTTTTTTAAAAAATTTCTATTTAAAACATTTCCTGTATACTCTTACATGATATTCAGTGTACTTTTCGTATATTACTATGTATTCGATTTCTATGTATTCGTTTATTTCTAAAAAAATTACTTTCTGTTATTTCCGCTTTTTTTTGCACCCAAAATTTCCATAAAATTGAAAAATCCATAAAACTCGTATTCACAAAAAAAATTTATAAACCTACTCTAATATCCCGATTCCGTGATTTTATATGCTTAAGAAATCTTATTCCTGTAATATTTATCGAGTTTAGTTGTATTAATACTGTTATTGCTTATGTTGATTTTTTAGTTTTTCAAAAAGTTCAAACAAGTATGATATTTTTAATGATATATTTTATTTATTCTGAATTAATTGCAATTTCTTCTGAAAAACTGCAAAGAAGATTGGTATTAACATAACATAATCAACATAACATAATCAACATAAGATTGATATTAAGATTGATATTAACATAAGATATTCGCAAGATATGATTCCATTTCTTTGTAACAAAGTCCAAGTATATTGTTTGTATGATATTATGAAAGATACGCTTCTAATTCTTGATATAATTAACATAAACCAGAAAAACCCCTATATTCACAACCCCTATTAAATATAAGACCCGAACTGTAAAAATATACAAGTAATATCAGTGAGTTGGTGTTTAAGTTACACTCAGTTGATATTTAACGGAGTTTCAGTTGATGTTTAAAGTATATAGGAGTTTCAAGGGGGCTTTAATTTAGGTTTTTAATTAAGGGGTTTTCAATTTAGGGGGTTTTTAATTAAGGGGGTTTGGGGTTTTCAAGAAAAATTAATACGAACTTCATCAAATGAGTAATAACTTAATCTATATTAAAGACTCGAACTGAAGTATCAGACATTTTTCATTTTTCATTTTTCATTCTGAGATGGCTGCAAAAAATGAAACGTATGGATTTTAGAAAGTTTGTAAATGGCTTTTATTTAGCCTTATCATTATAATATTTATTGATTGAGAACTAAAGATATACGATATGGATAAGGTATAAATATAAATAGAAATCAGAAATCACCTTTTATAAAAATGGCTGCAAAAAATGAAAAGTGAAAAGTGAAAAATGAAAAGTGAAATAAAAACTGAAAACTGAAAAATGAAAACTTTACATTAACATATTCACATCTTCACAAACCTTCTGTTTTCTCGTTTTAAGAAGAAATCTCTCTGATTACTTTAAATCATATAGTAAACACATAAATTGACCATATAAAAGTTCTCTGTTGCAGTTCGGGTCTTTCTCATATTTATAAAAGGCCATAACTTCAGTATATAAAGAAGATCCTAACTACAATATATATAAAAATCCTAACTTCAATATATAAGGCCCGAACTTCAATACATAACAGAAGACCATAACTTCACATAGTAATTAAAAGACCCGAACTTCAATATATAACGGAAGACCCTTACTTCAATACAGATGCTTTTTTATGTTTTGAGAAGAATTTATTCAAATAAATATCAAAAATACTAAAATCAAGTGAAAAGTACAAATAAATATTAGGAATAATTATAAGATTATATGTAATATCATGAAATAGATATATCATAGAAAAAGTATAAGAATAAAAGGAGTCTATATACTATACACTATACTATACATTATACTCTCTCGTATATTACGCTCGTATATTTCGGAGTTATCTTATCAAATTTGAGTAAAATGAAGAAATAAAAAAAACGCTAAAATCAATGAAAATCTGAAAAAACGAGCTAAAAAAAAGCTAAAAAAATGTGATTTTCAGCTAAAAATCACTTAAAAATCACTTAAAAACCTGTGATTTTCAGCAAAACATGTAAAACAAAGGAACCAGTAAATTTCAAGTTAAACATGAAAATCAATGAAAGAGTTAAAACAAAGATTTCCAGCTAAACCCCGAAGATTACACCTCACAAACCATATACTAAATATTAGCTACGACGTTTCGGAGTTATCGATTAAATTTAGTCTTTAATAATTATCCCCGATGAGTGTTATTTCCGATCAAGTAATTAAAAAGTAATTAAAAAGTAATTAAAAAGTAATTAAAGAATAAATAGAGAAATAAAGAAATAAAGAATAAATAGAGAAATAGAGAAATAAAGAAATAAAGAAATAAATAATAGAGAAATATAATTAAAGAAGAATAAATAGAGAAGAATAAATAGAGAAATAAAGAAACATAATTAAAGAAGAATAAATACAAATAGAGAAATAAAGAAACATAAACAGAGAAATAAAGAACTAAAGAAACATAAATAGAGAAACATAGTATCTTCTGGATTACCAGGCTTATCAAGCAGAACAACGTACCACTCGTATCCACGTATGGCTTAGAACGAAGAAGTACTAATACCTGGAACACAGAAGCACTAATAAAAGAAGAAGCACTAATATAAATAGATCTGGACACGCATAAAGCGCAAAAACTTTTCATGCATTCCTGTTTGCCATTTAAAAATATATCAAGGCTGAGAATTCATCGTCTCCTCAACGAAAACTCTTTGTCCCTTTAGTTGACAAGGAGAATTTTATTGTTTTCCGAGAAAGAGTAAAGGTTTTAGAGAGAGAGAGTAAAGGTTTTAGAGAGGTTAGAGAGGTTTCAGTATGGGCTCAGTATGAAAATGGCTCAGTATGAAAAGTGTTTCATTTTCTTATTTATTCTTTTATTATTCATCGTATTTATCGTATTCATAAAAAACAAATATATCTTCATTTTTCTTATTTTTTTATTTTTTTATTTTTTTATTTTCTTATTTTCTTATTATTCATTTTGTATTTTTAGAAAATTAATTGATTTCTTTATTCTTGGCTCCTAATGAATTTCTAAGTAATTTTTCTAAGTAATTTTTCTAATTAATGATTTTCTTAATTTCTTAGTTTCGATAATTTTTCACCCTGAATAACCGAGAAGTTATTCGGTTAATGATTTACAAGTTATTCGAAGTTGTAGATTTACTATTGATAGTATATTAGTATTTGATGATTATTTTTGAAATTCAAATAATTCTGATAATTCTTGTTTTCTGTAAGGAACTATAATTTTAAATCTCTAAATCTCACTATAAACTCTAATCACTATAAACTTTTAATTCCGATTTTAATAAATCCAAATCACTAATGAACTTTCCAGTATTCTCTATTTTTTAATTCTTCTTTTCTTAATTCTTTCTTGATTTTAATTATAAATATTCAAACCACATTTACTATTTTTAATCCTTTTCAATTGAAATATAAAAGTAAATGTATTGATATTAATTTAATGTAAGGAACTTCTACAAAGCATACATTTAATTTTATTCGATTTTATTCGATTTTATTTGATTTTTATTCGATTTTATTTATTTTATTTTATTTTTATTCGATTTTATTTCATTTGATTTTTATTCGATTTTATTTCATTTGATTTTTATTCGATTTTATTTCATTTGATTTTTATTCGATTTAATTCTCAATTTTTTTCTCATTTATTCTCAACTCACTAATTAAGACCTATCAATCCATAATTAATCCATAAATTACTTCTTAAATTACTTCTTAAATTACTTCTTAAATTACTTCTTATTAATCCATAAATAATCCTCAACTCACTAATTAAAGACTATCAACAAATCACTTCATAATTCTCGACTTATTCATAAATAATTCATAAATAATTCTTAAATTCGGGCCTTTTCATATACGTTGAAGTTCGGGCCTTTTTATGTATTGTAGTTCGGGCCTTTCTGTTATATGTTGAAGTTCGGGCCTTTCTCTCTTACACTGTTGCAGTTCGGGCCTTTTTATATATTGATTTTCGGGTCTTTTTATTATATGTTGAAGTTCGGGCCTTTTAGTTATGTATTGATTTTCGGGTCTTTTTATTTATTGCAGTTCTGGTCTTTTTATTTATTGAAGTTCGGATCTTTTCACTTAATGTACTTGATATTTTATTTATATGTATTTGGCCTTATCCATATAATTCTCTCTATTCAATCATAAACCTTTTGATTTCTGATTTAATTGTAAATATTTAATTATGAAATACCATAAAAAATGTATTTATAAATTACTAACAAATGAGTTATAAGAATAGTAGAAGCGAATCTACTATATAAGAAGAGAATATATAAAGAAGAGAATATATAAAGAATAGAATATATAAGAATAATAATAGAATACAATACAATAATAGATAGAAAACTCATAGATTCGCTTCGCTCATTGTAGTTCGGGCCTTTTCTAGTTATTCTCTACTTATATTTCTCTACTTTTTATTCCCTACTTATTCTCAAATCACTAACAAACTTTCTTCTGATTTTCTTCAAATATACACATCATAAATAAAAACTGAAAAGAACTAAAAGCCCGAAAATCCAAAAAGACCCAAAGTGCAATAATAAGAGAAAAGGCCCTAAAGAGAAAAAGGCCATAAAGATCCGAACTTCAATAGTAAGACCAAAAAGATCCTAACTTCAACAATATATATTAGAAAAGACCCAAACTGCAATATTATAAGAAAAAGACCCTAACTGCAATAGTACAAGAAAAAAAGACCCGAACTGCAATATTATAAGTAGAGAATAACTATAGAATAGTAGATGAGTTTACTCATCTACTAAGTAAAAATAAGAATAGAAAAAAGGCTAAGAATAGAGAGTAAATTCGCTTCGCTCATTTACTCTCTATTCTTAGTCTTTTCCCTATTTCCCCCCTCACCACCTCCAACCAAAACACCTCTCTTCCCAAATTCCTCACCATCCTCACACACCCCTCCATATTCCCATCATTTACAATCTCCCTTTGATCCTCAAAGCCCCCTCCTATCAAACTAATACTATCTTTCAACGCCTTTATTTCCAGAACAACCTCGTATAATTGTTTAACTAGGGGCAGATCTGGAATTATAATTTCGTCCAAAAGAAGAAAATTGGTTTCCGAAAGAAAAACGCGGTCGAAATTCGCCTGATTTTTTTCGTCCAAGATTTCCAAATTTCTATTTAAGGTTTTAATTCTAGTTAAACTTTGGCCCAATTGGGAAATGTGCGAGTCCAAATTCGCCGAATTTGCTGTGGCTTTTTCGAAATTCGCCCTCAATTGGGAATTTAAGGCGTGGATTTTCACCTCGTTTTGGTGGATTTCCGGAAGAAGTGAAACGGTTTCGTCGTGTAAAAGAAGTTTGTTAAAGTTTTCCGAAAGAAGGTGGAGAAGTTGGAAGTTTATGGATTGGGCAGGTGTGAAGTTGGTGGTGGAATCTAAAAGGGAATTGAAATTTAAATTCGAAGAATTTAAATTTTGAGGGGAATTCGAATTTAAATTATTTTGAGGTAAATTTGAATTTATTTGATTTTTTTGAGGATTTAAATTTTTAGGTAAATTCGAATTCTGAGATAAATTTTGAGGATTTTGATTTTTTTGATTTAAATTTTGATTTAAATTACTTTGATTTTTAGGTAAATTTGAAGGAATTTGAGTATTTAAATTTTGAGGATTTAAATTTGAATGATTTAAATTTAAATTCGAGTTTTGATTTAAATTCATTTGATTTAAATTTTGAGGTAAATTTGAATTTTTAGGTAAATTAATTTGATTTAAATTTGAATTTTGAAGGGAATTTGAACGATTTAAATTTGAATTAATTTGAGAATTTGAACGATTTAAATTAATTTGATTTTTTTGATTTAAATTTGAATTATTTAAATTAACTTGATTTAAAACTTGAGATTCTTGAGTTTTTTCTGGAAGAGGCAACGGATTTTGATATTTTAAAGGAATTGGTGATTTTACGTGAATTTCGGTTGGTTCGTTTTTTTCATTTTTCGAGATTTTCGGAGGCAATTTGGGAACTTGGGGTGGGAAATTTGAAGGATTTAAAGGAAATTGATCATTTTGATTTAAACTCGAATGAGTAAAATTTTGATTATTTAAATTTTGATGATTTAAACTCAAATTCTGATTAAAATTCTGATTTAAATTTTGATGATTTTCATTCACATTTTGATGATTTTGGTTTAAATTTTGATTCAAATTTTGTTTAATTAAATTTTGATTTTGATTCAAATTTTGTTTAATTAAATTTTGATTTTCATTAAAATTCTGATGAATCGAATTCCGATGAATCGAATTTTGATTAAAATTTAAAGAATTCTCAGTGAAATTTGAATGAGAATTTGAAGAATTCTCAGTAAAATTTGAATTCTCAGTAAAATTTGAATTCCTTAAATTTGAAGAATTCTCACTAAAATTCGATTTATTTAAATTTAAATTCTCACTAAAATTCTCACTAAAATTTGAATTATTCTCACTAAAATTTGAATTTTGGTTCCTTAAATTTTCACTAAAATTTGAATTATTCTCAGTAAAATTATTTAAATTATTAAAACTTGAATGAGAATTCTCACTAAAATTATTAAAATTATTAGAATTTTTATTAGAATTCTCAGTAAAATTAGTCGAATTCTCAGTAAAATTATTTAAATTATTCAAATTTGAATGAGAATTCTTCGAATTCTCATTAAAATTCTCACTAAAATTCAAATTCTTCGAATTTGAATTTGAATTTACAGTCAAATTCTCATTCAAATTCTTCGAATTTGAATTCGAATTTTAATCCAAACTCGAATTCTTCGAATTCTCGTTTAAACTTTTCTCCAACACCCCCCCCAACCCCACCAAATCCCCCCCTCCCCCCTCCCCCCACCCTCTCCAATCCCGATGATAAAATCCCCCCCCGCC